>JAOTOL010001607.1:1615000-1752500 GCA_034440575.1 Imbricaverruca yamaguchii | reverse complement strand
GCGAAACACAAAAACCCTTTCGGAATTATGCAAAGGACTTCGCCAAATTACCACGCCAGTCCTCCTATGTGGAAATTTCAACTGACACCACCAACTCTGGAACGCACACCACCAACTCTGGCTCCGACCAGAGCATGTATACTCATCAGACTAGCCAATCAAAAACTTACAATTCCCGCATCATCCTGCTCAATCGACGGGCCTTTCACACGATACCCGACATCACATTTGCCTCCTCCCGCATCTCCTTCCCTCTATCCTGGAAATGTCATCCTGATCCACATTTTGGTGACCACGTACTTCTAATCATTATCTTCACCCCAATCCCCATCACCGGCCCATCTCGCCACCCACCCCTCTGGCCGATGGAACCTGAAAAACGCAGCCTGGGGTCGCTTATTGGACTCCATATATGCCCAGACAAACTCAAAGCCACACATTACCCCCTTCAATTCGCCAACCCTGCATTCACCAGAGCACACCAAAACAAATCATAAACAAAACCCAGACACCAACACTGACCTCACGCGACCCCCTGCTGGAGCGATGAGTGCCACCTGACGGTCCGAGAGAGAAACTATGCACGGCACAGATATGAACGATACTAAGCACCAGATACACTCACAGCATGTAGACACGACAAGCGCTCTGCAGACACACCATCAAGCACGCCAGAAAATATTTCATGGAGCACATTTAGTAGTCAATTTAATACACTCACCATCTCGGCAAAATTTGGTTACTTTTGAAACATTGCACACCGACAGAGATGACGAAACAAGCCCATATCACTCGAACATAACATCACCATCGCAGACCCACAGTCCATCGCAGACATTTTGGCAAACATCTATTGGCCACATGACAGAGATTGGGCAACGCATACCGACCATCAGTCTTAGTCATATGCTTTTCTGATACGAATCCCGGTATCAAACGCTGGCCCGACTCTCTCCGACCCTTGCCGCTTCATCGACATAGCAGGCTATTTTCGAGAATTCTTCGTTCGCCTTGTTAAAGAAAGTTTCCACTATGTTCTCCTAGTGTATCAAACTCGTCTCTTCCTGCCAAACGGGTTTCCTTTTTGGCAAATCTTTCTTCCCCACGTTTTCCCCGGACCAATTCGCGGTTTCGCTTTAATTGCTTTAATCGCTTTAATGACATGTCTGTCCATGAGTCCTTTCCTCCCTCCCATGGGTTCGGCCGTCGCATCCCATCTGAAGACCTGTAGCCGTGAGCGTTAGTCAGTGGTGCCCTTCCCGTGCGGTGATGACACTACATAACCTGTCCTGTTCAAGGTCGGCAGCCGGCCTACCTATATAACAGCAGTTAGACAGGTAAAAAGCACCACATCTTCTGGAGTGATTCGCAGTCACGAGCCTGTCCCATTCGCCAACATGAAGGTACTGCTAGTTCGCCAATTTGATTTGGCTCGGAGATTTCGTGATTGTAGTGGTCACTAGGTCACTAGGTATCAAACACCGAGGGGAGGAAATTATTTAGTATGTACTTAACTATCTTTGGATTCTGTCGATATTGTCAAAGTCAATCAATGGACGATACCTCTCATCCTGCGAAGTTCATAGTTTACTGCACATGATAGATGCAATGTGCAATGGCACATGCTATCTTCAGCAGAAAAGTATGCAAATATATCGGTGCAATGCCTTCATCATGGTGACAAATAACATTTCTTTCTACAGTAAGACATCGTGTGTGATTGCGCTTTGTATCGACCCTGTGAAGTATTCGTGGCTCTAATCGCATCTGTTCAGTGGTATTCAAATACCACACTGTTAACATTCTAGCATTGTAGTAGTTTCTATTCCAATGCTGCCAGTTGTCACAGTATTGCTGACCCTGAAGAGTCTAAGCAACGCTCCATTGCAGTTGCTGCTGACCCTGACAGCGCTGGTAGCCGCGGCCTACGCCGAGTCGTCAGTCCGTGCCAGCGTCGGATACGCCGCACCGGCCGTGCGCGTCGGGTACGCCGCACCTGCCGTGAGAGCCGCGCCACTGCCCGTCGCACGCATCCTGGAGTCGAGTAGCGAGACCGACGACCAGGGCGGCTACGCCTTCCGCTTCCTGTCCGACGACGGCATCAGTCGGGAGGAGCACCGCTCCGACGGCGCCGTGTTCGGCTCCTACAGCTACGTCGCACCCGACGGCTCCACCGTGTCGGTGCGCTACGTGGCTGACGTGCTCGGGTTCCGCGCCGAAGGCGACTCGCTGCCGACGCCCGTGCCGACCGAGTACCCGACACCGGTGGTGCCGTCCACCGAGGTGCCGGCTGAGGAGCGCACCGTCCAGCTCAGCTACTCCAGTCCATAGGGACAGCAGGAGCAGGAGCAGGAACGGGCTCAGGCCTAGGCCCAGGTCGAGCCTGTGTATGGATTGCGGTCCGTCCCGCAGTGAACCTCCCAGTATTCTCGTCTACCACTGAGCCAGTCTACCAGTGGCCTTGTCGATAACTTGGCTTGCCGGCGGAATTGGCTACCAGCGAATATGATGTGAAAGTGATGATATGTTCTGTGTTGGCATGTGGTATTTATTGCAGGATATAATGTACAGTACAATATACTCGCTGTTTTTCTTCATCAGCTGTTTGTCTACTACGAAAATTCACATCCGCGGATTTCTCGTATTGGCCGAGGATAACTATCAGCAATAACTCGCTTCAGCGATTTGTATTGTGGGCAGTTAGTCCGAATTCCTCCTGGAGTGGCACTGGCTTCATGAACGAGGGTCATGGTGCTAAGTAGAGCTGGTTCTAGTATTTTTGCGTGAACCATACGCCTTCCATCCGATCCATGAATTATGGTTGACCGGCAGGATTTTAGTCGAGTTTAACCAGTGCCGTCTCGGAGGCAGGGGCTGATAGGTGAGCCCCAAAGTTTTCCGCGGATATTGAAAGAACGGCGTCCGGCAGCGCGCCAAAAATATGGCATACTTGTTCTCACATGAATTTGACATGTGTCAAAATTTTTAGGTCAGGTTATTATGGTCAACGTGTTAGTCAAGGTCAAGTGTGGTCACTTCTAGAAAAGTTCAATAAGTGGTTACGCTTTTTGAATAAAGGTATTTTAGTGAAACTTTCATGGTTTGCTTACTAGTATGGACAAAAGAAAACGAACCAGAACAATTTTATTTTCGCTTTTGATTACCTATTATCTTTGCATATTTGCCCAATCGAGCTAAAATCGAAGTTCCTTGCCAAAGTAATCATTTTTTTATGAGAGCAATTTGATTTCGAATGTTTTGTGGTCCGCTGTACCCACTAGAAAAATATAATTTAATAAGAATTGTAAGCTCAACATTTTCAACTTCCAATACAATATAATATATACTTTTGGGGGCAACAGCTTTACAGCCATCGTCGATTTCGGCTTCCTTTTCTGATTCTATGTAATTTTGTTGTCTACATTCTCAAATGTTCCAAAAATGAACTTCCCAGGGCAAAAGCCAAGTCGTGAAAAACCAAGGCCCCTTGCGATTTCACTTTCTGGAGGAGGGGAGTTCGAGGTGGTGTCTTTCCCTACTCGTCGAGCGATTTCCGATGACCCTCCTTTCATTGTTTTCCTAGGACGCTTAGTTTGGAGGCTAGAGAGGAATATCTATCAACCCCCTGAGATGGGGTGTAAGGATGTGACCGGAAAGAAGGGGAGGGTTAAGTAGCCGTCAGTGCATCGACACGGGCGTCCCGATAGCTCGTCCCGGGTCCATAGGGCCAGTTGCTACCCACCTTGCAGAGGGCTAGTTGCGATTGCGTGAAGCCACTCTCTCTCTCTCTCTCTCTCTCTCTCTCTCTCTCTCTCTCTCTCTCTCTCTCTCTCTCTCTCTCTCTCTCTCTCTTTCTCTTAGTGGCCTCAAAACGTTCTAGGGACCCCAGCACGCTTTCGTCTTTTTTAAAGTATTGTTCGAACCCTAGAGTGATCTTTTATGTTCGGACTGGTTTTTTTTTCGTTGCCTCGCTTCATTTTTTAGGTTGTCTCGATGGGACCTGGCGATCGCTGTGCGACCAGTGAAGTCCTTTTGTTACACCGGCGTGATTTGCAAGAACCACTGTCCGACATTTTGGGAGCCCCAGCGAGATTGTGAAGGACCCGGCCTTATCTTTTGCATATTGTATATTGTCATGCTATATAATTTAAAAATCATGTTAGGTCACCGAGGTCAAGTCAGGTCAAGTTGATGACAGGGTAATGGAACCAACCTTGGTCAACAGGAATGTGACATAAATGCAAATGACTGTCATGCGATTGATGTCACTTTACATGTTACTCCCTACACATCCCGAAATCTACTGTTTGTCATTTTGTACCTAAGCGTTTCCATACCTTCTTCATGTATTTCACTCCTTTCTTTGCGAAGCCGTTTGTGCCGAGCCGCCCAACGGAGCAGTCGGGTTGGGAGCCTGGTTCCGGCAAATGGAGGAGGTAGTGACCTAATAATGTGCTCCTGTATAAGTGACCTGAGGTTAAATGGGGGATCTGACATCTGTATTCCATCATTAGTAACGTCAAAAACATCATTAATGCCAAGTTTGGATACTTTAAACACAATCACAGCGATCCATAACAATGTCAAGCCAAGCCACCCAAAACCAGAACATTTTGCTATTTTGACCTCATTTGACCTTGAAGATATTGATCTAAGGTCATGAAATACGCACAATAGATATCACTATCGTGCCCATCCACCCTGCGAATTTCGTTGCTTTAGCCTTCATAGGAGCTGAGATCTTAGGAGGGGGCGGAATCCGCCCCCTCCCCCTCCAGGGCGCGTTATTTTCAGAGGCCCTCCAGGGTGCGTGTTAAGGACCCAAGCACGATCCAGGCTCCAGTGGGATTTTCAGTGTTCCGGTCCCACTGCTTAGGGTCCCCCGGTCCCACTGCTTAGGGTCCCAGCTGCTGTTTTCAGGAGCCAAAGCCCGAACGTTTGAGCACCGCGCGCTTTTCATGGTCCAGTCCGCTTTTTTGGACCAGCGTGAATTTTTTTCGGTACCTCGACGAGACCTTTTGGACGCCCAGCGTGACTTCCATGGGCCTCGGCCCGACCTTTTGAGGCCGCAATGCGATGTTCGTGGGGCCAAACGCGACTTTTCAAAAGCACGGGTCGAACTTTTTGGGCACAGCGGTATTTTCACGGACCCCGGTCCAACTTCTTGGAGCTCATAGCGTCATTTTTCCGGCCCCAGAACGTTTTTTTTTTGGGGGGGGGGGGGCACGAATGTGACTTTCTTGGACCTTGATGCGATTTTGAGCCACATGCTTCATTTCTATTGGCCACTCCTCTACGTTTTAGGTCCCAAATGTTGTTTGTAGTGTTCACAATGTGGTTTTAAAGATGATTAAAATATGACTTTTACGGGCCCGGTGCGATTTTTGGTCCCAAGCGATATTTTTTTAGCATGACGCAATTTTTCCAGATCCAGGTACGGTTCTTGGTGACCCCACAACCTCTCTGGTGGCAACTTCCTGCAATTCCTCCTTCGGTATGCCAGCATACTTGGCGCAGATGTTTTTCATCGCCGAAGTAATGTTGTTCCTTATGGTTGACTACACGGAGGGATAAGAGGAGCGAGAGTAAAATCTCAGACTATCTTTCAGGTGCGGAACATGATGTTTCTATCTGTTACCTGCATCATTCAGGTCTACACATTTTCCCACCGGTTAATAAGCCTAATATAATATCATGCCTGGCAATACGAGTGGCAGGGAGTGTTTGGGGAGGAAAATTTTGCGGATTCAATTGGCCACTTTTATTTCTTTCTTTTAAATATAAATTTAATCCGAATTGTTGCTGGGGTGGCTTGAGGAACCAGGGTAAGCATTGGTAAGCAGAGCTTGTTGCGTGAACCCTGGCCCCACCACCCAATCCATTAACTCCAGTTTAACGGCAGAATTCAGACCGAAAGTTTAACGTGCCGCCAATACACCGACACGGCCGCCCGGTAGCTGGTCCCGGCCTTATCGGGCCAGCTGCCAACTGACACTCCCCGCCGGGGGCTAAATGCGAGCGCGCGAAGCGGCTCGAACCCTGTGTTGCCAATACAGGGGAGACCGGTGCAGGCCAGCGCTCTAACCAACTGAGCTACCGGGGCGGCATTTTTTAACACGCGCTAATTTGGTCTGTGCTATATCGGGACGTAAGGGAACATAGACATGATAGCCCTGACTCTGTCACTGAATAAGATATCGATCAATGTAACGGTCTTGTTGAAATTCCCCAAGTAAGCAGTCCACTTCAGCAACCAATATGTACATATACTTCTTGGGTCTGTCACAGAAAGCAATAATTCCTCAAATTGATTTACCCGTGGTATAGTTGAGCTCGGGATCGAATAAATGCCTGCACCCTCTCCTGAGCCAGTCCTCGGCGATCCAAGGCCTGAACTCTGTGCCCCGTAGATTTCGCCAACGCGCGACATAGGGCCGGCTACAGAAGCTCTGGACGGAAGTACTTGCTCAACAGGCGTCATTTCCTTAGAAATGTGATCTTGACCGAAAAAATGCTTCAAGGGATTCATGTGGGACTTCTCAAGTTAACGCCGCCCTTCCATCATGAACAGCTCCATTCGAGGGGGCCGCCAGTCCTTCGGTATACATGCAAAATTCATAAAAAATGGTTAATGGCATAAGCAACCTAGCATATGAGGAAAGATTGAAGAAATTGAATATGTTTTCACTTAGATATAGAAGGCTGAGAGGAGAACTCATCGAGGCCTTTAAATTTGTCCATGGGCTGGAGAGAGGATATGTTGGGGAATGTTTGAGTTGAACAGAAATGATGCAATTAGAGGTCATAAATTCCAAATTAAAGTTAACCACAGCAGAACAAGGTTAAGGCAGACTTTCTTCACCAACAGCGTAGTAGAACACTGGAACCAGCTGCCAGAAAACATTGTCAGTAGCAGCACATTGAACATCTTTAAAAACAGCATAGACAGTGATTATAAGAATAGTGGGCTTGCTTTTCAGTATTACTCGGAGGGCCGATTGACAGATTTGGTGAGCAACTGGTTCAGTTTACACAGTGCAACCAAGAAGGGCCCGTGTGGCTCATTGCTGCACTAATCTTTTATGTCTTTTTGTCTTTATGTCTTATGCCCCAAGTGTTTCTGTGCTTCCTCTGAATCAGCCAATGCTCCCGCCAGCCATCCTTTGCTGATCAGTGACACAGTCGACCACATTGGAACCCACGACACTGAAATTGGAAATAACATTGTCCTGGGGGCCCATTCCGATGTTTGGCTAGTTTATCGGATATTGATCGCGTGTGCAACGTCTGCGTGTTTCCAGACACTATTGAATTGTTGTCATTACCTCCTCCAGATTCCTAGTGGAGGAGCCAACAATGGTGGCTGGCACTCCCACGTTTGAGACATAACATTTGAGACATTTTTTGTTACCATTAAGGTAACAAAAACGCAGCATGCACACATTTAAATATGATAAAAACTTCCTGCAACCCATAGCTAAGTAAACGTTGCACGTATCACATGGTAGCACTTCATTTTTGAAGTCATACATACTTGGACATGATCTTTCAATTATTCAGGGGTTGATCTATTGCAACAGATGTAGGGATATTCACACCTTATATTATGTTATGATAAGACTATAAAGCAAGTAATATGCCAGCCAGTACGAATATACATTCACATTAGAGTCTCACTGTGGCTATTATACTGCCAACATATTTGACATCGATTTCGTTACTACGGCCTACAGAAGAAATTCGTAAAGACTGATGACAGCAATGTAGCACAGCCAAGGTAAGACAACTTGTAAGCGCATGTTCCTTGCCTTGATGTTACATAGCCATGTAATATTCATCGTCTTGCCCCTAGGTGCCATTCACTTCATCATTTACACCTATTTTGATTATTGAAGCATACAATTACTGCCACAATGCATACATTGCGTAACTGTAGTATGAAATAAATCGTTAAAATTGCCACATTTCACTGGGCTTTCACAGGTCAGCATAGTACACACATATCTATACTTTTCAGTGAGATGTGTGGGTATTATCGGTGATGGTATCCACCATAGCAAAATGCTTATTTTCATAATGTGCCATGATAGCATAGGTACAATAATGAAGTCCACAGCCTATTATACCAACTTCAAGTGCGAGAACGCCTGTCAGTATATTAGAATCCACGAGAGGACTAGTCGTTCATGGTACGACCTGACAAGATCACACGAGAAATGATGTGAAGAGTGATGATGTGACGAATAACCAGCGATGCTTGTCATGTGACCTGAGAAGGCACATGACGAGCATTGCAACTGACCCGAGTGGATATTCAGCTGGGTAACTGCGCAGTGGCAATGGCAGCACGTTAAACGTTGAATTCAAATTGTGTCGTTGAACAGAAATAGTTCGGTAAGATGGTGGTGTCATGAGACATGTGACAATATATGCTTATCGAGGACACTGATTCCAGAATCTAATCAATAAAGACATTTGATTAAAAGCACAAAGCACCGAATTACAACGGAGACTGCAATCGAGGCTTTTTATCGTCCAGTGATGTGTACGTCCAGGCCAGGGAAAAAAAACCCACCGCCCGGCGGGGGGGGGCGGACACCAAACAAAAGAAGTAAAGGTTTAAGAAAAAAAAAAACAAAAAAAAAAAACAAAAAAAAACAAAAAAAAAAAAGGGGGGTGTTTTTTTGGTTCCTTTTGCCGGGGCCCGTAAACTTTAAAAAGGGGCCCCTCTTCGGGGCTCTGTCCGATCAAACTCCGCAGACTGCAGCCCATGAAGGCAGCCCTGTCGTAGATGTGCTTCTAACATGAAAAAGCTGCCCTTCAAATACTAATTTAGCACATCTTAACAATCTAGCATATATTTTTAATATACCAGATTTACGGTACCAAAAATACCAGATATCCACGGCGGACACCGCGGTCCGTCGGCGATTCTCGGTGGTCGCAATGAGACCACCCGTGCTAAGTCAATGGGCTCAAAAAAGGCGAGAATCACCGACAAATGGTCGCAGGCTGGTCGCCGCGCCGTGTCTTAGTAGGAACTAGCAACAGGAAATAGTCGGGAAAGGGCAGCTGAGCTGGGAAGGAAGAGATTTCGATTTTGAATGTAGGAGGGAATCGCTGAAGTGGACATTTGTTGAACGAACAGAAGTGGTGGCCTAATTGTTAGTGAATGGGTATGGTCGGAGTGGAAACCTGTTTTTATCTAGCTTTGATGATTTCATCTATACATATATGTACCTGAAGGTGAGAAAAGCCTGTGCCATTACTGAAACTCAAATGGTTTAGTGCGTCCGTTCAACTTGAACGAACCGTAGATAACCAGGCGATATGCATGCTGATTTTGGTGAACTTCAAGTCAAACTGTTGGGCTCGATTTTTACCCATTCAAATTCATTGAGATCACTTCTGGTATGAGGAATGATCCAAGAAAGAGGCATTACCTGTTGTCTGTTCCCTCCAGGCATTACATAAAATTTGGTGGATTGGGGGGCGGAAATAACCATCCACCCCAATTTGTAGGCCATATGAAAGAAAGATCAGCTATGCTTGACATGATATGAATGTTGAAGTGATTCGCTGTCAATATTAGATCTTTAGATTGGTTAAAAGGAAATCTTAGTGTGACTGGTTTCTATTATAAATCATTTTCAAGCAATGAGTGCTTGATGCTTGTGTGCTTGATCATAATTTATAATACAAACTGGTCAAACTAAGTTTTATCTTTTAACCAATCTAAAGAAATAATATTGCCAGTGAATCTCTTCTAACATTTTCGTATCATGTCAAACATCCTGCCAACCATTCTGCACCTACTTTCCCACCTATGTTTCTGGAATTTGTGCCAGCCTTGCCCCCTCCATATCAAGCCAGGTAAAATTTGCAACTGAGCCTGCCTATCTCTGGTGCTGACAACAGTGTCTGGTGCATTCATGCACTATCTCCCTACCATGTTAGTAAATGGGGAAAAGCTGTCCATGCAACATAAACTTCAATGTCGATTTGATGTAGCTGAAAGTTGTTAAAGTGAAAACATATTTGTGATAAGCAGTGGTGGATCTATATTAGGGCAAAATGGGAAATTGCCCCCTTCCCCCACTAAACTGCCAGATTTTTCTTTAAATCAATGTTTTTGGCACTTTCGTCTGTTTTTAACATTTGCCTCCCCAAAATTTGCCCTCACTAAACAGGCCCTGTAGATCCACCACTGGTGATCATCACATCCAAATGCAACATAATCTGTGTATAAATTTAATTTTAAAAGTTTAAAAGTGACTCAGTTATGGAAGAGGGTGGTGTAGGGGGATTGTATGGGGGTATCTGAACATGTTATGTTCCTTAACACCTACCTTTGATGTTGCCCCTCATCATGTTGAGTACATAGATAACAAAAACATTATGGTATTCAGAAATGATTGACTTGTTTCTACCAAAATATGAATGTCTGATTACATGGTTCTACTAATTCTTTGTGCACAGAGCATGCAAAGTTCACAGGCATGATTTTTGGCTTCAAAGAGCAGTTGGCTTAAGAAAACCATAGGGAAGTGATTTACTTTTTTTTTGCAATTACACCAGCATATTTCAGTCACCACTAATAGCTTGTACTGCAATTGTTACAGTGAGGTATTCTTGTACAGGAACATTTTTCTGTTCAGAATACAGCATATCACTACAAAATAATGATCTATTTTAAGGTTCCTCTTTATAAGTGGTTAGAGGATTTCAATTGAAAGGAACTGTTTGAATATGGATAGCTTGTTCATTTTTGTTTTCAGTAAACACAGTAGAATTGCAGGATCAGCCATACAAAAGCAGCAGTAGAGCTATTTGTTGCATGGTGCCTTAAGTGTTCAGAACCCCCCCTCCCTTCTTCCTCTACACTAATTTGATGAATTTTTAACCAGCTCTCCCATGTTATGCTTATTTCCCCATGTAAATGCATGAGTTATGCTCCACCTAGTGATTCCCCAGACAAAAGTTTATGGACAGGTGTGTAAATGATCAGGGAAGAGTAGGCCAAATTAATGGTGACATTTAACATAGGGATGGGAAAAAAGTTGGCTTAAATTGAATTTATGCCAGACAGTGGCCTATTATTATTCAAGCTGGCTTAAATTCAGAACACTTCTAGGCCACACACTTCTAAGGCTCACAAACCATGGGTAGGGAAGAGTGAGGCAAAGCAGTCCACCTAAGGTTTGACATCCTGTAAGTTTAAGATGAGATGTCATATGGAGGTATGACCAACTCTTTGATGGAACCCAATACCTTGTTATCCTTTCTTTGAAGTGGAAATTTTATCTATATTTTATATAACAAAACTGAAATCCCCGCTCAATGAGGGCACCTCAATTTTTATATTTTCAAAGTTGTTGGGCAAAGTGGACCATTTCAATTGCAAGCCATTTGTGTTAAATGTAAATGTCAAGGGACATATTTTGTGACTTGTGCATGGTAGCTTGTCTTAGAAATAGGAGTTGCAAGCAATTTCAGCAAAGGAAGCTGCACTTTAGTGGCATAGGCATGTCCAGGGAGGTAGACATTTACTATTTGATTCTCAATCTGAAATGTATCCCAAAAAAAACAATCTGGGACAAATGTAATATATTTCGTGGGTTGCTATGACCACCTATTGCACCCACAAAATGGAACTGGATCTGCCACTGCAAACAATGGGTTGCTTTCTAATGGGCAGTCCACTTTGCCCAAAAGTGAAGCTTGGGATCTGGGATTTGTCTTGGGGTTATTTTTGTAAAGTATAACTCCTAGCTACTGCAAGCTTGTTTAGCACTCAAATTTTGATTTTAGGGAACATAGGTATTAGGGACAAAAATCGGTCTTACCTAGTTGTTAAGATTTACACATTTCTGTGTATTGAAGAAATTGTATCAGAAAGTGGAAAAACAACATTTTTAAATCATGACACAAGATTAAAGCTTAAGACAAGATCTGAAATAGCCAAAAGCATGCACACTCCATGGGTCTTTCCACAAGGCAAATGAAATCTGGCTTGGTAAAAGTCTATGGCAGGGGAGAGGGTGGTCTGCCATGCCCCACTTTCCCATACATCATAGTAGCCAGAATAGCAAGAAAATATCAGTGAGTTTTGTGAGGACATACTGTGGATTGCTCTAAAAATCATTCAAATTTGCTTTAAGCTTTCCCCATTGGGGGTTTGTTCCAGCTATCCACCATTGACAGCTCAAGAATGCTGTAGATCATTTGTTGATCATTTGTGTATAGTGAAGCATCACATGCTGACCCCCATCCCAGTGCCCATAAATTGTACCAGTCCAGGATTGTGGTCAAAATGTTTGATAAATGTGACAACATACAAAGGAAAACAATTTATGCATCACAGTGTGGTGTTTTCAAATGTTGTATCCAAAGCTAAACCAAAATTTTATAATTTGTCTCATATGTAATCATAAGAGGTCAAATGAGTGGCCTATGGAGGTTAAAATGTCAATGGTTACCATTTGTTTCCCACCCAAAAAGTCATGCATTTATTGACATTGTCCTGCCCTCCCCCTGCCTCTCCTGGAATGTGTGGGCTCCAGTTTTCATTATTTGCTCCATCTTACATCTTGCATGAATTTATTCACATTGTGCCCTAATTGTTACAGAATGAAGCAAACAAAGTTGGGATTTGGAATTGCAGAAGAAGAATAGAGGGTTGATGATGGTGATGGTGATAAGCCAGCAAAAAGAGGACAAGAAAGGTGTGCAAGTGTGGGTATGATGGGTGCACATGGGCAGGCTCTGAACAAAGCATTTATCAGCACACACAAAAAAAGCAGCATGGTGATTGTGGGGCCAAGAAGACATATCCATCAGAGACCCAGCTGGGGACAAGTGGCCAGTGGTCTAGCTGAATGAGGGGCAAAAATATGTGCCACTAATTAGCTAGAAATGAAAGTAATGATATTATATATAATCATAGGGGAAAAGTGGCAAAATACAAAGGCTGCTTATTTCCCTATCTAAATAGGCTAGGCTTCTTTCCATATATAAATGAACGACTCCTAGTATTGATAGGGTTTGGATATATGTGGCACTGTTAGTATTTTACAACCTGGCTACCAAGTTTAACTAGGCATAATGATTTTGGGGTGGCTGTTCAAAGAGGTGGATCCAGAGAGCCACCCAGGGGGACCCAGTTTGGGCTAGGTGGGCACATGCTTTGCTGGGCCCCAGCTGATATGTCATTATAGGGGGGGGGGGAGTGATGTCTGATGGGACCCTGCTGGTATGCAATGTTCCAATCATGGGGGGGGATGTGATGTCTAGTTAGGCCCCATGTATTCCATGTTTTGATCCTGGGATGGGGGAGGGAGCAGTGTGGTACATGCTGTCCGGAGATGTAAGTATTGATGTCCTTTGGGGTGAGGCAAAAGAGGGACTGGATCCCTCTTTTGCTTTTGGGGGGTCATGACCCAATTTGCCCTCCTGGATCCACTCCTGGCTGATTACATAACTCCAAATTGCACAATTTTATTCTTACTGTTCCTGATTGCAATAATCTGTGCTTCAAGCACGCCCATCTGGTGACACTGCTCACTGTGTAAGGGAGGAGGCTCCTCTGCCCACACCCTCATCAATTTTCAGTGATGGTGAGCAGACAGACCAGACAACCACAATTTCAGTGGATCTATTCAGTGCTGAATGCACATCTGCAGCAGTGCTCAGATCCTCAGATATTTATCAATTGTCCAGATGTTTTCCAGTGCCTATTCACTCATCTGTTCTTTTCAAAATTTGTGGAACCCAATGCTGCTGAATATTGCAATAATGGCAGTTCTCCAGGAATTAGTTTCACCTATTTCTGATGTTTCAAGATGATGGAGACATGCATATTACAAAACAAACTTTTTACCTTAAAGTTACATTTTATTGCCTACAGTAAACAGGACACTTCATTGCTGAAAGGTTTGTGGTGTTGCGTTTGTGAAAGTTTTTTTGTTTAACTTTTATTTGTGATGTCCCTGTTGCCATGCAATATAACCCTCATAATGTGATGGCTAAATAACAAATTCCTGCAAATTATGGAAGTTTGCAACATATGTGGCACCACATACTTCTTATCTGCAATAGTCAGCTAATCGTGTTCTGTCCCTTTGGTGTGCATTTCACCCTGTGGCCCAATGGTTGGGTTTGGTTATGTAACCCAAATTGACAAAAAAGTGTGACCCAACTTGGTGTATAAGGTGTTGATCAATTTCAGGGCAACTTATTTTGTTATGGTTCTGTGGCTGAATAATGCTGCACAATTTGTGGGTCCCAAGCTTTTTGTTTAACGTTGATATGGCCTACAACACATAATTTAGCACAACCCATAATACCGTCAAAAAGGTGCATTTCCACCATTATTGATTGCCAATTGTGTTTGACTTCACCATAATACTTTGCGATGGAATTTTCCACACAGTAATTCACATGGTATAAAACTAAATGCTTACCCCTTGACCTCTTTATTATTGTGCAGGCGTGAAGCACTCAGGGTGTCTTTCTTCACCTGGGGGAAAATGGTGCATTGCCCAGTTGAATGGCAACATGCACCAATGACAATGTTCTATATATACGTATATATCCAGGTATGTTATTATTAGTTATTCAGAGCCAGCTGCTGCTGGAGCTGCGGCGTTCCATCGGCGGGGGAGGTGCGCCTGTGGCGTCACCTGCTGTTGCCTCCTGCCGTTGTGGTTCTGCACTGATCGTGCGTGTACAGGGTGTGAATCTCGCAGAACTGTCGCTGAAGTTCTCGCACAGCTGCGCCGCTTGCCTGAGCGCCGGTCAGCTGTAGCAGACGCCCTGGTACCCTGCAACCGCGCCTCAATGCTGTTCATCTTCGCTGATGTCGCCGTTATCTCCTGCGACTCATCTGTGCTACGTGCAACAGTTTTGTTTTGCATCTCCCGCCGCTGGCGCTGTGCGCGGGCCGGGCGCGGCTCCGCCGGTGGTGGGCTAACTGCCACCAGGGGCAGTTAGCCCATCAGGGGCAGTTAGCGGTTTGTTCACAAACCGATGTCTAAACGTTCGTCGTGGTTGTGTGATACACTATCTAACCAAGCCTTCTCTACTGGATCTGTGTACATGGGATTCACGGCAAAGGATAAATCAGCATTTGAATATATTTGAAGGGACTTCCAAAGATATATAATTAGTGTTGCCCTTGCGCGTGCTCGGACAGAGGTGTTCTAGACTTGCAACACACTCAGTTTCTTGGAATTGGTTATGATCGTATGAATGTGTGGAAATATCGAGTGGATATTTCATGTTAGTAAAACGCACCTGGGAAATCGCTTATGTCTCACCGCAATTGTGGACAACGCACATTCTCAGGAACTGCCCACAGTTTTATGATTTTGAATATGATGCCAAATTGTTTATTTGTGGCGGCTCATTTTTCGTTTCTCACCACTTGAAAAATCATAGTTTAGCCCATAGTTTTGCTCCCAAGAAAAAAAACGTCTCGCGCGCTTATTGTGAGAATACACACCCTTGACCGTAACTGTTGCCATCAGGCAAAATAAAACGCACAATAAGTTTACCACAATTGAAATCCGCATGTTAAATATTGCTGAAGCTCGACCAGTGCAAAATTTGTGTATGTGAATTGATTCAGCCATTGGCCAATAAACATCCAGTCCGTATTTTTCTCTTTCATGTGTGGAGGGGCAAAAAGGCAACTTGTTATAACTGGGGTGGCGAGTCATGTGCACAATACCTTGTTTAACGTGCACAACAATAAACTGGAGCCAGAATGACTGATCGTATTTAGCCGGGCATGACATTTCATATACGAAAATAAACTGGAGCCAGAATGACCGAACGGGTTTAGTTGGGCACGGCATTCCATATACAACAATAAACTGGAGCCAGAATGACCAAGCGGATTTAGCTGGGCACGACATTCCATATGTTGCTAGTTTTTGTTACAGTCGATAAGATGGGGCCTGGCGAAGGCTCTTTGTCATAATCAATTTAACGTGTTTTTGTTTAACTGCTAATGTGCCCGGTATATTGATCGGAATCAATGCATGGTTTATCTTTCGTGTGTACGAAAGATAAAGATGTTTCATGGTTGCAGGACAACCAAAGAGCAGCAACGAATTTGTATTCGAAGGCAAAGTGCCACATGCTAATATTGCTCATTTACCTCCTAGTACGCTTTTTGGGTAGGAGACCACGCACGATTGCTTCGGTTTGGTCGGCGACCAACTTGATGGTTTTTTTACCCCTGGTCCAGGCTGAGATTTAAGAACGCAGAACATGATCAGATCAATTGAGACCAATCGCAGTGTGCATATTTCTTGATGCTACCTGTGGTGCAAGCAGTTAAATTGGCATAGGAAAGTCGATTGTGTGCGATGTACTCCATTTACGTCATAGTTAAGTTATGCAATCAGTGGGGCATGCGCAGTGGCGTACTGAAGGGAGACCCAAAATAATGCACCTGGGTTCGGAAGCTCGGGTAGCACCAAGCTCGGAAAATCACATTGAAGACCTCAAAAATTCGTCCCGGTACCCTAGCAATGAAGTTGTTAGCTACAAAATGTGGGGCCGGCCCTTGAAAATGCCGCTGGGCTTCCAAGAAATCGCGCCGGGACCGCACGACTTTTTTCGCGACTTCATGGGGCAGTGGTGCGATAAGTCGCGCCAGTGCCCTGGAGTGCTCGGGATCCTGAAAATCGTGCTAGGGTTTGACAGGTGAAACGGGGGTCCAAAAAGTACCACCAGAAACATCCCACCAAAAATGAAGCCAGGGCAACGATAAGAAGGTCTAAACATGGAAAATCACTCTAGGCTCCTAGCAGTCGACCCAAGGGAAACCAGTACGTGTTGGGCCACCAAGGACATGTCCAGGCCACTAAAACTCGCGATAAACATCCAAACAAATGAGGACATGGTCACAAAATCTCACTTAGACCAAAAAACGCCACCCTCCTGCCCTTCGAAAGCACATTAGGAGCCAAAAAATTACCGCTGTAGCCTCACAATTCGCAGCTGGCTTTAAAAAAGTGTATTTCTTCCGGGGTGTTGCTCTACGGTCACACAAATTGCGTGAAGGATCCAAAAAACGCGTTTGGCCCCGGAAAAGAAGAGTCTTTGAGCATCGAAAAATGCACCGGGAGACCGAAGAATCGTACTGGGGCACACAAATATCGTGGAAGAGGCTTATAAAAATAAAAGTCGACCCAAAAAAGGACTTCATCGAGTCAACCCGAGCACCGGAAAATTTCAGAATAAGTTCCGAAAGATTGTTTTACAAAGGGACTTTCTACTCTTAAGAGTGCCATCGACTGGACAAATATATCGCTGAGAAGCCAGAGAGCACATCCCCCAACCACATCCATCCAGAAATAGTGGACTTCCAACACCCCAAGAATCACGTCGAAGTCCACAAAATGGTTCTGGAGCCCAATAAATTCGTGTCGTGGCCCCACAATTATGGGTTATAAATGTATGCAACGGCGCCAAAACGCTTGCATCGAACCAGACAACTTGCGCCGGGGAAAGTCAAATCCACACGGGGGCCCAGATAAGTAAAACGCGCTTCGAGAGCTAGCGCCAAGCCCCCTCCCCATTCAACAAGATATCGTACTTTGGACCGAAAATTCCTATCACTGGTCGTATAAATGCTAGTCGAGGCATCAGAAATTATCCTCGAGGCTCCCAGGCGTTGGCGTCGATAGTCCCAGCTAAGCACAGCGTGTCCCAAAAATTGCATCCAAACCCGACAAGAATCAAACCGGACCCCTTCAAAATAGACTCTGAAAAACAAATGTCCGAGCCAGGAAAATCGCTCCTTAGCTCAACCATACCACGAGGATTCTAGGACAAATGTGCTTAAGTACAAATGTGCGTAAGGACAAATGTACTTATGGCAGATGTACGTAAGCAAATGTACGTAAGCGCAAATGTACGTATGGCATTTGTGCGTAATCGCAGATGTACGTATGGCAAATGTACGTATGACAAAAGTACGTATGCGCAAAAGTACGTAAACGCAATGATGATGATGATGATGAGTGAATTATAGCAGCCTGCCACGGATGGGTGATATCGCCTGTTTACCTCGTTCAAGTCGGTTGGAGGTGGTGGTCCGGACGGTGCCTGGGAGTAGTTGGGGGAGGGGGTTGGAGGTCATCGCCTTTGTGTGAACATTGCAAGCATACATGGTTGTCAGGTCATACACTGTTATTTATTACCTTCATTCTTTTTTCTCTTTTATCTAGTTTTCTTTGTTTTTTTCGGTTCTTTTTGTACTTTTAATGATTTTTTGTTTGCTTTTTTCGTCCAATTGCTTTTTACGTTTGTTTCGGGTTCTGGTGTCGGCCTGGCACCAACCTGTTTCGATTTTATATCCATTTATACATGTCATGGGCAGAGTTGGGAGATACTGGGTAGAGAATTTGTTCGGATGTTTTTGTTCCTGTGCTGTCTATTGTCGAGTGGATTTGTTACGTGTTCTGGTTTTCATGGTTGTTGTGGTTGGCTTGTTGGTGGATGTAGTGCTTGGTTTGTTAGTTGATCGTGTTATCGGTGCTTGGATGGTCTGTGGAGTGGTTCCTAGGGTGTCTGAGCTAACGTCTTCGTCTTCTGAGTCTGTTATTGGTCCGTAGTGAAGGGGGAGTTTGCGTCGTGCAGGTGGAGTTTGGGGTGGTTCTGGGGGAGTGATAGGAGTGGTGGTTTGTGTGCTTCGCGGTGTGGTAGGAGGAGAGGTGTCTGTGCTTGTGCCGCGAATTTTATTGCGGGTTCTGGCCGAATGAATATTGTAGGGTCCGTCTGGGTTTCCTGAGGTTTGACTGTATGATGTGTGTGTGTCTGCGTGGGCCAGGCGGGGAGCAGCGGGTACTGCTCGTCACCCCATGCTTGATCCCGCGACGGGGCTATGCTCTCGATGTGGATAAGTCGGAGGATGTCTTTCTCCTTCCTCCACCGAGGACAAGCCCCGTCCCGGGAGCCGTGGTTCCCGCCGCAGCCCACGCATTTTCTTTCCCACTATTGCAGTCGTTGGTGTTGTGTGGTTCGGCACAGAGGCCACATGTGGGGTTTGTGTGTTTGCAGCTCCATCGTATGGCCATATCCTTGACAAAAGGAACAGCGACGAGGGAGGGGTGCGCATGGCGTTACTTTGTATGTGATGTAACCAGTTTTGACACGTGTGGGTTGTTGTTTGGATGTGAAAGTCAGGATGAGAATGTGAGTGTTTGGTTTGCTTGTGGGGGAGGGGGCCGGTATACTGAGGAGATCCCCTGGCTCGCAAATATGCGAGCCAATCTCTCCTCAGACATCCATTCCAACTCCCATGCGTGTATGATCCCTGAGAGGTTTTGCGATGTGTGTCTGGTATTATGGTGACCTGTTTGTTTAAGAGGTGTGTGATGTGCTCTATGATGTTTGCGTCCGTGGTGTTGCAGGTCTGAATGAAGAGCTCCCCAGATTTTAGATGGCGTGCGTGTAGGGGAGCTTATGTCCGACGGGTGATTTCAGTCTCCACCTTCCAGGGGCCAAGGCTGGTCATAGGCTGACCATGGACCAGGCGGCAGAGACAGAAATCACCCGTTGGTTCGCTTGTTGTGGTGTTAGGCATGGTACGTAGGAGTGTTCAGTGTGGGTCTTGGGTTTGTTGGTGGAGCAGGAGAGAAAGGAGAACCCTTTACAAATATTGGCGGTATTGTGGGTGGGGGGGGCGGCACCACCGGATCAACCTGAAGTGAAGCTGTAGATCCAGCAAAGATGATAGTCCAAGGCAGAGATGATAGAGATGGCAGTGTAGGGTAGAATAGGCTAGAGCTGAGAATACGTGGTGCAGAATAGAAGAGATGGTGGCAGCTGGTCGAGCGGTTTGTGGTCGGTGTCCTCCGTGGGCTTGGTGTCCTTGTTGGACAGCTGGCGTTGGCGCGGCTAGCGTAGCACGCCTGCGGGGTAATCAGGCCTTTTGTATTTCCCCGTGCTGGTGCACGTGACCTTCAAGTCACGCCCGTGGCGCCGAAGCCTCTTGGCGGTGTTCGGCCTCGCGACGCACTAGGCTACTGGTGCGGGTTTGTGAGTTCCGAAGGAGTTCTTTCGCGCTCTTTGCTTGGTTAGCTAGTCAGGTAATCTTGGTTGGCTAGTCAGGTAATCTTGATTGGCTAGTCAGAGATCGTGAGGAGGAAATCGAGCTCGTGAGAAGAATGAGCGCAAATATACGTAGGCGCAAAAGTAGATAAACGCAAACGTACATATGCGCAAAAGTACGTAAACGCAAATGTACATAAACGCAAAAGTACGTAAGCACAAATGTACGTAAGAAGAAAAGTACGCAAGCGCGAATGTACGTCAGCGCAACCGTACCTAAACGCAAAATAATGCAAGAGGAGATGTATGTATGATCCAATGTACGTACATTTAAGCCTACGTGCCTATGCGTTTAAGCACATTTGGTTAAGTGCCATAAGTACATTTGCTCTTAGGTACATTTGCGCATACGAAAATGTGTGCGTACGTACATTTAGCCTTACGTACAATTCCGCTTACGTACATTTGCGCTTACGTACATTTACGCATATATACTTTTGCGCATACGTACTTTTGGGCATACATACGTTTGACCTTATATACTTTTGCCCACACGTACTTTTGCGGTTACCTACCTTTGCGCTTACGTACATTTGCGCATAAGTACATTTGCGCTTACGTACCTTTGAACACATGCACTTTTGTGCATACGTACATTTGCCCTTACGAACATTTGCGCTTAAGTACGTTTGCGCATACGTACTTTTGCACAAACGTACATTTGCCATACCAACATTTCCGCTTACGTACATTAGCCATACGTACATCTGCGCTTACGTACAATTGCCATACGTACAATTGCCATACGTACAATTGCCATACATGCATCTGCGCTTACGTACATTTGCCTACGTACATTTGCGTACGTACATCTGCCATACGTACATTTGCGTACGTACATTTGCCATACGTACATTTGTTTTAGGTACATTTGTCCGGTTCCCACCACGAAATGACTTAGCATATCGCATACGGCACCTAAAAATGCACCGGAGCTCGAAAAGTCATCTCGTGACACAAAAAGAAACATGTCGCCGGTGCTCCGAAAAATCAGGGCTCAGCCCGAAACATCAGGCATTTGCATACTTCAGGAAAAGTCAACGAAAACTGCGTGAAGTCTCGAAAGCTGGCGTCGGGACCCCTGGAACCCTGCACCTGGCCCGAAATGTTGCAACGGGACTTCAAGAAATTATAGTGGGGCTCCCAATATCGTACAAGGGTCCCACACATGTGAGCGGAGGAACCCCAAATAAACAAAGGTGGATCCTAAGAGCATAAGTGTATAACGAATATGCACGTGGCCCTCCAAAGCATACCGACTCCGGTTCAAAGTGGCAGTGCCTTCAAAACGATACTCATTTGCTTTTTAAACATGTGTGAACATAATTATGTCAGACTGCCAATCTTGGTCTCCCAGATGCCGGATCAAAGGATTTTAACCAGCGATCACACGTCTTTTCTATTTCTTATTCTTTCCAGCATCAATAATGATGCTTCTTTTGCCATGGGCCAGCTAGTAAACTACGTTCTTGCTTATTCTTTTCCTCAACAACATCGATGACATTTGCAACAGGGGACATCTTGGAGACGTGCAGTTATATATCATTGAAACTAGAGCAGAGCGCATACTCATAATAGAGGCTGTAATGTGTCTCCCCCTCACGCACAAAGCAGAAGTTGATCAAATTTTGTTTCAACCGTAATAGGTACCAACCCAATTTTCAGAACTATGACGTATAGTACTATACCATAGAAACTAGGGCATACCGGAAAGCTATTAGAAAAGCTCCAATAAAGAGCTTGCTCCCCCTCCCCCCCCACACACACGCACGTAGCGGAAGTTGAAGAACTTTCGATTGAACAGCAGTATTAATAGTTTCACTTGCATCAGAAAGGTGAGCCAATTAATACAATATAATCTATTAGTCGTGAAAAGAGTTTCAATTCAAGTAATAAGTCTGAATTTTTAAGTACCTAGATTGTGATGATATTTCTTTCTCAGTATCACATGTTGCTGCTACCCACAGACACGACCAGGGGGCCTACCCACATCCCCCTTAGCAATGAATGTCGTATGAAACTGAAATTCTCTAAACGCAATAAACACCATTGAGATTCTCGGTTTATATATCCAAAAGTGTTCAGCAGTGGTACATTGCGAAATTCCTTGGTGCGCCCCTGCTGTTGACACTGGCCCTCCCACTTTTTGACACGTTCGTACGCCTATGTTTTACACGTTCCCTCGGGGGCATTTGTCGGCTTCGCCGCTTGACGGCATCGCAGACCTTGGACCCTCCCCCCGTGCGGCCGGTCACCTTATCCGGGCACCATAACCTGTCCTGTTCAGGGTCGGCAGCCGGCCCCACTGATCTATATAACAGCGTACGGACAAGGGAAGAGCGTCACATCAGCTGTAGTGATTCACCACCTTAGAGGTTCTTCCATTCGCCAATATGAAGGTACTGCGGTCTCGCTGATGTGGTTTGGCTCGGGATTTGCTTGCAAATTGTTTAGGTATGAGGCATACTATAGGAAGGAGTAGAAATTCGCTTCCCTGTCACGAAATACCTTCAGATGCTGTGAGATTCCATTGACAGATTATCTATAGACGATTCCTGCTCAAATCGTATCTGTCCAATGGCTTCCAAATATTTTGCTGTAGATGTTCTAACATTGCAGTAGCTTTTACACTGGTTAGTAGTGCCCGCTTATTTAGTCTAAGCAACGCTCCATTGCAGTTGCTGCTGACCCTGACAGCGCTGGTAGCCGCGGCCTCCGCCGAGTCGTCAGTCCGTGCCAGCGTCGGATACGCCGCACCGGCCGTGCGCGTCGGATACGCCGCACCGGCCGTGCGCGTCGGATACGCCTCACCAGCCGTGAGAGCCGCGCCACTGCCCGTCGCACGCATCCTGGAGTCGAGTAGCGAGACCGACGACCAGGGCGGCTACGCCTTCCGCTTCCTGTCCGACGACGGCATCAGTCGGGAGGAGCACCGCTCCGACGGCGCCGTGTTCGGCTCCTACAGCTACGTCGCACCCGACGGCTCCACCGTGTCGGTGCGCTACGTGGCTGACGTGCTCGGGTTCCGCGCCGAAGGCGACTCGCTGCCGACGCCCGTGCCGACCGAGTACCCGACACCGGTGGTGCCGTCCACCGAGGTGCCGGCTGAGGAGCGCACCGTCCAGCTCAGCTACTCCAGCCCACAGGGACGGCAGGAGCAGGAGCGGGTCCAGGTCCAGCCGGCGTACGCCGCTCCTAGGCGCGCCGCAGTGGCTCCTGCTGTACGGTACGGGCCCGTCTACAAATTACGGCTCGTTTCCCAGTGAACCTCCCAGTAGACTCGTCTACTACTGAGCCCGTCTACCAGTGAACTCATCCATCGACGACGACTTGGCTTGCCAGTGGCATTGTGTACCACGGAATATGGTGTGAAAGTGGTGATGTTTTTCGTGTTTGCGGTGATATTTATTGCATGATATAATGTGCATCAATATATACTTGCTGTTTTTCTTCATGAGCGGTTTTATCTACTACGAAAACCTACATCATGCGGATACATATATACATATATATATATATATAAAATATATATATATATATATATATATATATATATATATATATATATATCGAGAGCACTGGGTCGTCCACGTTCATCTTCTTTCTGTGCACATTTTCTAGTTTCGGATGACTTTTCTTTGTTCGCTTCGGAGATATTATGCAAAAGGTTACCAAAGGAAGCCATTGTTCAGAGTCTTTAAAGAAGCCTCAAATGTCGTTAATCTAAAGGCGTATCGAAAAGCTAGAGACACTGTGAAGCAAAAAGCCAGAGCAGCAAAGCGAGCAAAAGAACTGGATTTAGCTAGAAACTGTAATGGGGACAGTAAAAAGTTCTTTAGTTTCTACAAGCTGAATAAAGTTTCTAGCACAATTGGTCCACTGGAAGTAAACGGGACTACATTGGGTGAGGATAGTGAAATGGTTGAGGAGCTGAGCAAGCAGATTAATTCAGTGTTTACATTGGAAGATGTGACCAATCTGCCGACCGTACACCATAGTTCAGTGACATGGGATCTGACAAATGATGTTGATTTCATTGATAGTGATGTTGTTTACAATCATATCAGGAAAATAAAGCTAAACAAGGCAGCAGGACCTGATGATATTTATGCTAGGGTGTTGGGGGAAACTGAAAAGGAACTGGCATTTCCACTTAGTATAATATTTTGTAGATCAGTTTCACAAAATGAAATTCCAACCAATTGGAAAAGGGCAAATGTAGATCCAATTTTCAGGAAAGGAGAAAGAGGGAAAGTTGAAAACTATAGGCCAGTAAGTCTCACATCCCTAGTCTGCAAGGTACTCGAATCAATTATCAAGCATAGAATAGTTAGTTATCTGGAAGGTAGCAGATTCATTCAAGATACTCAACATGGGTTTAGAAAAGGACGATCGTGCCTCACAAACCTCTTGGACTTTTTGAACTTCGCCACAGAACAATTTGATCAGGGAAATCAGGTTGATGTAGCATATCTTGACTTTAGTAAAGCCTTTGACAAGGTACCCCATGAACGGTTAATGATACAGCTTGAGTCCCATGGTATTGCAGGTAGCATCCTAAAATGGATAGAGATGTGGCTTTCAGATAGACAGCAAAGAGTGATGCTAAATGGTACAATGTCACAATGGCAAAATGTTCGTAGTGGAGTCCCCCAAGGGTCAGTACTGGGGACACTACTGTTCATTATATTTGTAAACAACATTGAAAGTGGCCTAAGCAGTAAAGTTGTGAAATTTACGGATGATTTGAAGGTCTTTAGGGCAATAACAGGTCACGATGAGCATATCTCGCTGCAAAAAGACTTAGACGAACTTGTGAAGTGGTCCGAAGAATGGCAAAAGAAATTTAATTTTGATAAGTGCAAAATCATGCATGTAGGAAAGCAGCATATGAAGGCTCCATACATGATGGGTGGCCAAGTGCTATCAGTGACTCAACAGAAGGATTTAGATGTTATTCTAAAGAAAAAACTGGGGGCATCAGAACAGAACAAGGAAGCCAGGAAGAAGACGCTGAGAATGCTCGGGGCAATAAATAGGAATGCATCATACAGAAGTGAGGAAGTGATCAGGAAGCTTTACTGTGCATACGTCAGGCCACATTTGGAATACTGCATCCATGCTTGGTCTCCTAGCTATGAAAAAGATTGTTGGCTTTTAGAGAGTACAAAAGAGGGCTACAAAAATGGTTAATGGCATAAGCAACCTGGCATATGAAGAAAGATTGAAGAAAGTGAATATGTTTTCACTTAGATATAGAAGGCTGAGAGGAGATCTCATCGAGGTCTTTAAATTTGTCCATGGTCTGAGGAAGGGATATCTGGGGGAAATGGGGAAACAGAAATGATGCAATTAGAGGACATAAATTCAAAATTAAAATTAGCCACAGCAGAACAAGGTTAAGGCAAACTTTCTTCACCAACAGGGTAGTAGAACACTAGAACACTGGAACCAGCTGCCAGAAAACATGGTAGCAACATATTGAACATCTTTAAAGACAGCATAGACAATCATTACAAGAATAGAGGGCTTGCGTTTCAGTATTACAGGGAGGGCTGATTGACAGATTTGGTGGGCAACTGGTTCATTGTACAGAGCGCAACCAAGAAGGGCCCTTGTGGCTCATAGTTGCACTAATCTTTTATGTCTTTATGTCCTTATGTCTGACACGAGGAAAAATGTTATAAAGACACTGATAGGTCGGTACCATATGCGACGTTACAAAAGTATATATTTTGTACATGTCAATCAACATTAATAATCTTCAAGCCCATCAAAATTGATTGATTCAAGCCCATCAAAAAGTAAAGTCGCGGCACTCCCAGCTAAGAGATGGAAAACAAACAAACAAGCTTACAAAGCATCCGATATTAGAGCAATACAACTAATAATAAAGAAGGCTGTTAGTAGTCATACCCAAAGGAGGCATATGACTGACCCTGGATCCATCCCAACAAGAAATTAGGGTCTGAACTATAATGCTAGCAGCTGGCTTGTGGCCGGATGATAGAGAGCACTCCTGATTTGTAATGACTTTTTACTTTTGGCTCCTCCCACAACTCCATTCAGCTAAGCATGGGATTGTTGCTGGGTGGAATGTGAGAAGAACCAGTGGTTGGGTGTTTTCAACTGTATGTATAGTTAAGTGCTAACACACACACACACACACACACACACACACACACATACACACACATACACATGATCACATGCTAGCATCCCTGGACAAACATACACACATGAACATTTTTTTTGCTAAGTACTTTACTATCTGCTCAAGAAGTATGTCTTCATGTGATTTTTTTTTAAAGAACAGTCTTAGAATTTGGTATCTCTGTATGCAGGAAATGCTCTGCTATGATGGAATTCCCAAGCTTGGGTCCAAAACATTCGATGGTGAAGAGACGATAATGTTAGTTTCAACACCTGTTCTGGAAGTGGTTTTGTAACCTTGTGGAATATGGGGAATCAAGCAATTCTGTGAGAAGGGGTTTGATAGAATAAGGTAGCTGATGGTGAATGAATTTTTGCACAATAAGCATCATTTGAAGTTTTGCTAGATCTTGGAGTTTTAAAATTGTGTATTTCTTAAAGATAGGGATTGCACTCTGGGGGAAATATACCCTCAATAATACGCATCATTCTTTTCTGAAGTAACCATAAGTTGTGTGTCTAATTAGTATAGCTTGCACCCCAGAGAGAACAGCAATAATTTATATATGGAAGAATTAATGCTTTATACAATTTTAGGAGATGAGTTTTCCCAAGGAGATATTTAATTTTTGATAGCCTTCCTAGGTTGCGACCTATCATGCTTGAGACACAGTTGATATGGGATGCAAGTTTCAAGTTTCAATCTACACATACACCAAGGTATTTTACCGGATTCTGATGTAAAATAGAGATGCCATTAAATTCGAACTGGATATCGAAATCGTTTTTATAATTGTTATATATATTGTGTGCAGTTTGAGATTCATTTAATCACAAAAGATTTGAATGCAGCCATTGCGAAATTTTTGGCAAGAAATTTAGGATCCTGTGATGAAGCTCTGTAGAGTCAATGCTTTTGAAAAAATTGCAGTGTCATCAGCATATAAAAATGTATCGCATTCTAGGTGTAAATGCAAAATATCATTTATATAGATTTATATATATATATACAGATATATTATAAAGGGTAAGGGGCCTAAAATTGGTCCTAGTGGCACACCCATTTCCATTTTTCTTAAAGTAGAGGTACTGTTATTTATTGTAGTAGCTTGTGCTCTTCCTGATAAATATGACTGCATTTCTTTGACTGCATTTCCCTTTACACCATATTTTTCCGTTTTTGCACACAATACTTCTTTGTCAACGGTATCAAACGTCTTTTTTAAGTCAAGGTAAATTCCTTCAACATATACAATATTTTCAAATCCTTTAGTACTCAGGCTCTGTATTAAGAGTAGAGGCATGTATGTGGACCTCTCTTTTCTGAACCCAAATTGCTTATCTAGAAGTAAGTGGTGTAGGGCGAAATGTTCCAAGAGTTGGTTGTAGATTATCTTTTCGAGTATATACATATGTATATATATATATATATATATATATATACGTATAGATATATATATGAAAGAATACTAATTGATCTCCAGTTACTAAATGTTGATGGGTCACCTTTTTGTAGATGGGCTTTACAACACCAATTTTGAATGGCTTGTGGTAGATCCCACTACTCCGACATAAGTTGATGGCAAGGGTTAACTGTTTAAATATCCTATAATTTATTCCATCAATTCCAGACCCAACATGTTTTAAAGAAGCAATTATTGTATCTAAATTGTTTTTTTGTTACTGCTAATAGCACCATTGATATATCTGGGTAGGTGTGCATAAATTGCAAAGCATTGATGTTGCCTTGAGGAATTTGTTCGCTCAATTTTGGTGCAATATCTGTTAAGTATTTATTAACTCCTTCAGCTATAGCTGCATCATTTTCTAAAGTAATGTCTCCATTTGTGTTCATTTTGTTTCAGTGATATCATGATTTGAAGGAGCTTGCCTGCGTATCTGGTTAAGCATTTTCCATGTCTCTTTTTGATTATTTTGATGTTTGTCAAATTCCACTTCATAATGAAGTATTTTTGCCTTCCTGATTATTGTAATCAGTGCTTTTTTATGCATGTCATATTTTTTTCCTTTCAGCAGTTTGATATGTAAGTGTTTGATTAAATAATATTTGCTGCTTTTTGTTGATTGAGCATAATATTGCACGTGAAGTCCATGGTTTAATGTAGGCTGATTTTCCTAATACGACTTGAGTGCATGTCAATTTATCAATCCCATTCTTCTATGCATCAATTAAACTGTTTCATGCTTTTTCATGATCATTTTCATCAAAAATCCCTTCAGGTTCATTGGTTGCATGATCCCTCAACCTGTCAATTCTATGAAAGTAAAAGGTAGTTCGTATTCTTTTTGCAGTGATTGGTTTTGGAACTGAAACTTCTGGTGTTGAACAAAGGGAGAAGTGATCAGAAAAATAAGATTTAATGATGCCAGTTTGTTTTATTTTTGGCACATCATTAGAGAAAACATTGTCAATTAGTTTTCATGATGTATCACATACACGAGTAGCCTTTGATATTAGGCGAAGAAAGCCATGACAGCATATAGACATGAAAAATTAATCACGAAAGTGGTTGCTTTGGAATTTAAAAAGGTCAATGTTTACATCTCCAATGATGAATGTAGCATGTTCATTTTGTTTATTATTGTAAGACACTCCTCAAATGCAGAAACAGATTGTGTATTATGACCAGTTGCACGATATATCTGGGATATCAAAATATTTTGTGTATTATTAAATCTTATTTGGAGAAAAACACTTTCAGCTTTAGCAGCAACAAAATTAAATGGATAAAGCTGTTTTGCTTTTAGTGACTTCAAAGCCTATATTGGAGACCCTTCCCAATTTTGTTTTCTCTGCTTTTGCAGAATAGTTCATAATCATCGTCATCTACGCTAAACCACTGCGAGCAACAAGCTAACGGACAAGCCTCACACCAACGGATACGGACCCAGACACGGAGTTCATAGCAGAACAACACATAGCAGGACTAGCATCACCCTCATGCAGAACATCATCACCAAGTGGTCCACCATAACCAACATTTAAGCGTGGCACACAAAATGAAAACATCAAACAGCCACTTAAGAAACCAGCCACTCGCTCCCCATAAGCGCAGATATGGAAAACAATACCACAATTAAAACGCATAGAGTGATCAGACAATGCCACGAATTCAAGCATTACTCACCCCAACAGACCACACAGTACTATACATCTAAGAATCTCACTATAAACCCACCGATCCATAGTAATTTAACATTGCACAAGAAACAGTATACATACACGATTCATAAGCACATGCATATCAGGCAGCTGTATGGCCATACATTAGGAAGACGACCATACACATCCTGGTGCATTTCAACACTACAGCAGACATATTACTCGCAGACATAGAAGTACACAGCACTGTCTTCACACTGAACATATATGACTCACCTTCGCGAAGCACAAAAACCCTTTCGGAATTACGCAAAGGACTTCGCCAAATTACCACGCGAGTCGTCCTATGTGGAAATTTCAACTGACACCACCATCTCTGGAACGCACACCACCAACTCTGGCTCCGACCAGACCATGTATACTAGACAGGTTCACATTTAAACTTTTTTCGAAGATAGCTTCATCTCGCAAATTTTCCCATGGTTTGGTTTATTTTAAGTCCATTGGTGTTGGTTTTAGCAGGATCGATCAATATCTTAGGGTGCCGCATCGACCCCAAAGTTTGCGTGTTCGGACTTCAACTTGACATTTTTGCCCGCAAGTCTAGCGGTTTTCTACTCTGGCATCTCATCGTCAGGCAACATTCTGCAGACTTACCTACCAGCGCATCAAGTAGCTGTCTACGTCGACATGTCTCCAGTGCATCGTTATTTGCAGCCAAAGAGCGCGTTTTCTAGCGAGGAACTGGATATGGGTCAGTGACGGTATATTTGCCCGTCACCCTGATCTTGCTTCCACCAGATTTTTGCCAAGTCGCATACGCCCTGCGAAATGACGCTCCCAAGTCGGTAAATGCATAACTCACACTCAAATCAGGTGTTCACTGTACCCTGGCAGTGAATTGAGTGATTTCCGGCATAATAACACTCGATAAGAGCCTTAACAAATTTTAACCCAGATAATAAAATAGTCGCAGCCCCTCGAACCATCTCGATACAACTGCAAAATAAGCCGTCGCGTTTCCGCGCATTCATTCATTTATGGTGACTGGTAGGATCGCCAATGACTGAACACTGGATATGACTGTGACTGAACACTGAACACTAGACAGGTTCACATTTCAACCTGTTTCGAAGATTACTTCATCTCGCAAATTTTCCCATTATGTGGTTCATTTGAGGTACATTGGTGTTGGTTTTAGCAGGATCGATCAATATCTTGGGGTGCCGCATCGACCCTAAAGTTTGCATGTTCGGACTTCCAAATCGATCTTTTTTTGGTCGCAAATCCAGCGGTTTTCTACTTTGGCATCTCATCATCAGGCAACATTCTGCAGACTTACCAACTTGCGACGTAACTGTCACCATGTGGTGCAAATTATGAGGTATGAAGAAGTCCGTCCTTAGTATGGCCAAAGAAGTCTTCAGAGTTGGCCGTACTTAGGTACTTTTTGACCATTTTTGTAAGGCTTGAGGTGATGGAGAGTGCTGAATGGGTGGGAATGAACAGATGAGATCGCCATGATGACACATCATCCTGAAAATGATAACTCCAAAATTTGCTCCAAAAATCATCCCTCAAAAAGATTTTCCTGACCCACGAAGGAAATTATCACAAGATGCTTTGCAAAATATGCTATATCTTGGAGAACCTGGGCCAGTATTTGAAAATACCATTCCAGACTCGTCAACTCTTTCCTACCCTGCTTTTGTCAACCTGCGACGTTTTTATGGTGATGGACGCTCACTGAAAATCCAGTTATGAAACACTTTTGAAACATAAAAGCCTCAAAAGTTCTCTGTCAATGCCAAGCCAAAGGAACGGCTGATGCTGGCTGGAACTTCACACAACAGGGACTGATGCTCGTTTTCCATTAATAACTAACCTACTCGATTTTTGACAGGTGAATTTCTAGCCACTCATGAGCTTGAAAGATTTGGGTATGTCCATAAAATTACCTTACACCGCATCGGCTTTCACCGCTCCCTTTCCTTCCCACCTTCCAAATGCTACCTGTGCATTCTTAACACTGGATCATATGGGTGATGTTCATTTTGAGATCCCCCTCCCCCAGCATAATGTAATTAACAGACAATCCTTTGGTGGTACAGACACCAAAGGAATTGTCTGTTATGGAGCCAATCAGCACAAGAAGTGGGAAGAAACTGGTCAGCGCAGAGCCTCCTCCAGGCGCTGAAAAAGAAAAATCCAAGAGACTCAGAAAGGACACTGAGAAGTTCATGGTGGGCCAACCAAGACCATCAATCACAGGGTCTCAGCTGCCCACAGTAAGGCAAGTGCTACAGTTCTTGTTTCACGTGAAAGAGAGTGAAGGTGTGAGGGCAAAAGTGAAGCATGCACGATCACAGTGGAGAATGTGCTCCCTTTTTTGGAAGTGGCCCGTATCAGGCCCATGCGGCCATACAACTGTCAGCAGAGGCTCGAGTTACTTTTCACGGAGTTGCGGAAACTCGAGAAGAATACAAGGCGATCAGACCCACAGGGCAAGAGAAGGCTTTTTGTAGAGAAGTTGGACCAACTCTGGGACATTGGAGCTCCTGGTGCTCTGGAGGATATCAGGAGGAACCGCGTGCTGACCGCTCAGAACAGAGCTGAAGATGAAGCCTTCTATGGAGACCAGAAGGGTCCTAGGCAGTTTCATATTATTGATCAAGACAAGATCTATGCTAGTAAGGCACATTTGCGGGCAGTGAGGAAAGAGGCAGTGAGGCAGTGAGGCCGCCCGGGGTCACTATTGAAGGTATGTCTGAGACTGACTGTTTGAAACCGCTGTATAACTGTTGAGATGTAATCGTTTGAGATGGGAGTTAGTATGTTGAAGGTCGATCTGTGTGCAAGTTGAAGATTGTGTGTGAACGTTAACAAGAGATTGAGATGGTGTCAGGCTGGGTTTGTATGAAGACTTGGATGCATACATGCTTGAATCAGATATCTGAGATGGTGACTCAGAGTTATTGAAATTATAACCTGGTTCACAAAATCGCGAACGTCAAGGTCCATAGTCTATCCACGTGCCTAATAGTTTACGTCAGAAAAAAATGGGGAAAGGTCTGAAAAAGCACTGGGTGAGCAAAACTTCATTACAGATGTGCACGAGACTGCGGGTGACGCTGCGTCTCCGTGGTCGGCGGCTTGAGGAGGACGTGCCCGTAGTATGCCTGGATGCGAGCACGCGACTGTCGGATCTCGTTGACGAGACCACATGGCTCCTTTTTTAGTTGATCGATCCGTCCACGCACGCCTGGCTGAAGCGGCCGCCACAGCAGTGGTGCGAGGACGACGACTACGTGAAATTCGAGAGCTTTGTCCGTGAGATCAAAGTTACAAATGATCTAGCCGAGCGGGGAATCAGCATGCTGAAGGAGTTCGCTGGAATGGTCGGCGACGAGTCCCAGTTCCAGTGGCTCTTGCAAGCTGTTGAGAGCCACAGAGCAAGATTACCAAAGCTTAGCAAAGCTGCCATGAACGTGAAAAGCAATAGGTCTCGTCTCTGCATGACAGCAACGCTGGGGCTTGACCCACCGCTCGATGTGATTTGTTATCTCGATGTGATTTGTTTACACGATGTGATAAGTTACTTGTTATCTACTTTCATGTTCGTTTAGATTCGTCTGCAATTGTTTCGCCTATTATAAAGCGCTCATTGATGCTCAAGGTGTTCAGTGTTCAGTTACAGTCATATCCAGTGTTCAGTCATTGGCGATCCTACCAGTCAACATAAATAAATGAAAGCGCGGAAACGCGACGGCTTATTTTGCAGTTGTATCGAGATGGCTCGAGTGGCTGCGACTATTTTATCTTCTGGGTTAAAATTTGTTAAGGCTCTTATCGAGTGTTATTATGCCGGAAATCACTCAATTCACTGCCAGGGTACAGTGACACCTGATTTGAGTGTGAGTTATCTACTTACCGACTTGAGGGCGTCATTTCGCAGGGCGTATGCGACTTGGCAAAAATCTGGTGGAACCTGAAAAACGCAGCCTGTGGTCGCTTATTAGAATCCATATGTGCCCAGACAAACTCAAAGCCACACATTACCCCACTTCAATTCACCAACCCTGCATTCACCAGAGCACACCAAAACAAGTCATAAACAAAAGCCAGACACCAAGACTGACCTCACGCGGCGCCCTGCTGGAGCGATGAGTGCCACCTGACGGTCTGAGAGAGAAACTATGCACGACACAGATATGAACTATATTACTACACACCAGATACACTCACAGCATGTAGACGCAACAAGCACTCTGCAGACGCACCATCAAGCACACCAGAAAACATTTCATAGAGCACATTTAGTAGTCAATTTAATACACTTACCATCTCGGCAAAATTTGGTTACTTTTGAAACATTGCACACCGACAGAGATGACGAAACAAACCCATATCACTCGAACATCACATCACCATCACAGACCCACAGGCCATCGCAGACATTTTGGCAAACATCCATTGCCCACATGACAGACTGTATCAAACGATAGTCCAACTCTTTCCGACCCTTGCCGTTTTATTGACATAGCAGGCTATTTTCGAAGATTCTTCGTTCGCTTTGTTAAGGAAAGTCTCCACTATGTTGTCCAGTCGCACAAACGTCTCCCTTCCTCCCGATCGTTTTTCCTTCCTGGCAAATCTTTCTTCCCCACGTTTGTTCCGGGCCAGTTCCCGGCTTTGCATTAATCGCTTTAATGGGATGTCTGTTCATGAGTCCTTTCCTCCCTCTCATGGGTTCAGCCGTCGCATTCCATCTCAAGACCTATAGCCGCGAGCGTTAGTCAGTCGTGCACTTCCCGTGCGGTGATGACGCTATATAACCTGTCCCGTTCAAGGTCGGCAGCCGGCCTGCCGCCCTATATAACAGCACACGGACAGGTAAAAAGCACCACATCTTCTGGAGTGATTCCCAGCCACCAGTCTGTACCACTCGCCAACATGAAGGTACTGCTGGTTCGCCAATTTGGTTTGTCTCTGGAATTCCGTGATTGTAGTGTATGCACTAAGTATCAGACACCAAGGGGAGGAAATTCATTAGTATGTCATTAACTATCCTCGGATTCTGTGGATATTGTCAAAGTTAATCGATGGACCTCTCATCCTGCGAAGTTCACAGTTCACTGCACATGATAGATGCAATGTATTATGCATCTTCTCCGGAAAAGTATGCCAATATATCGGTGCAATGCCTTCATCATGATGACAAATAACATTTCTTTCTAAAGTAAGACATCCTGTGTGATTGCACTTTGTATCTACCCTGTGAAGTCTTGGTGTCTGAAATCGTATCTGTTCAGTGGTATTCAAATACCACACTGTTAACATTCTAGCATGGCAGTAGTTTCTATTCCAATGCTGCCAGTTGTCAAAGTAGTGTTGATCCTGCCGTCTAATCAACGCTCCATTGCAGTTGCTGCTGACCCTGATAGCGCTGGTAGCCGCGGCCTCCGCCGAGTCGTCAGTCCGTGCCAGCGTCGGATACGCCGCACCGGCCGTGCGCGTTGGATACGCCGCACCAGCTGTGAGAGCCGCGCCACTGCCCGTGGCGCGCATCCTGGAGTCGAGTAGCGAGACCGATGACCAGGGCGGCTACACCTTCCGCTTCCTATCCGACGACGGCATCAGTCGGGAGGAGCACCACTCCGACGGCGCCGTGTTCGGCTCCTACAGCTACGTCGCTCCCGACGGCTCCACCGTGTCGGTGCGCTACGTGGCTGACGTGCTCGGGTTCCGCGCCGAAGGCGACTCGCTGCCGACGCCCGTGCCGACCGAGTACCCGACACCGGTGGTGCCGTCCACCGAGGTGCCGGCTGAGGAGCGCACCGTCCAGCTCAGCTACTCCAGCCCACAGGGACGGCAGGAGCAGGAGCAGGAGCGGGTCCAGGTCCAGCCCTCGTACGCCGCTCCTGGGCGGGCCGCAGTGGCTCCTGCTGTACGGTACGAGCCCGTCTACGAATTGCGGCCTGTCTCCCAGTGAACCTCCCAGTAGACTCGTCTACTACTGAGTCCATCTACCAGTGAACTCGTCCATCGACGACGACTTGGCTTGCCAGTGGAATTTGCTACCACGGAATCTGGTGTGAAAGTGGTGATGTTTTCTGTGTTTGTTGTGGTATTTATTGCAGGAAATGATGTGCATCGAAATATACTTGCTCTTTTTCTTTATGAGCTGTTTTATCTACAACAAAAATCTACATCATGCGGATATATATATATATATATACATATTTCAAGACCACAAGGTTGTCTAGGTTCATCTTCTTTCTATTCATATTTTCTAGTTTTCGGATGACTTTTCTTTGTTCGTTGGAGATATTATGCAAAAGGTTGCCATAGGAAGCCATGGTTAAAACGAGGAAAAATGTTATAAAGGCACTCATTGGTCGATACCATACGTGACGCGTTACAATAGTATATATTTTGGACATGTCCATCAATATTGGTAGTGTTCAAGAGTGACTTAAACGAATTGCAGGTCACAAAAAGGGCACAAAGCAAATACACAAACAACAATTATCGCACATTTCACAAACATTATGTCTCTAGGCACGCCATGGGTTACGATTTCGATATTGTTAGGATACCATACTACATTCAAGCTCACTGTTAATACACCAGCATACGGCTAAAGATTTGTCATGAAGAGCCAGGTGTGTATACGTTTTTTCGTTGCAGAGATGCAGCCTTATAGTGCAGAGGACCTGTCTACTTCAGACGTGAGCTTCTCTTGTCCAGTCCAGAGCAGCGCCTGTCCAGCCCAAAAGTGCGCTGATCTTGTCCGTATGATGCTTGTCTCGTACAGAATCAGAGGGTCATGCATTTTGCTCAGAGGGACGCCTTCCTCACTTTTGTATAATTCTCTCAAGCTGGGCTCAATACGGATCCCAATTACAATGCACGGTGCTGATGCGACAAACGTTAGTTTAGTTTTAAGTACGCCTATCCTCTTAGTGCTTAGACGGGGTTTCGAAAAACAATGGGGAACGAAGTGGGGAACCATTCGTCGCGTCATTGCAACACTCGACTAGGGTAGACCCATGATGCAACATGCTAACTAGGCTAAGCCCATCATTTGTGACTAAGGCCCTTAGTTCATTCGAGGTTTTGTGTCCGTGATTTCCGTTCAGTCGATGATTTTACGAAAAAGCGAAGAATATGTCCATGAGTATACAAGTTTGGAGCACTACCGTTGGCCGCGCCAGTGGCCGAAATGCATCCTTGGATCAACGTGGGTGCTAGTAACAGTCATTGGTAAGTGTGTAGGCATCAACAGAATTAGGGAAATACATGGACGTTGATAAGCCCAGCCCACTTGTCCATTCATTTCTCTCCTTGTGCATGGTTTTTATCCTTTTTATCCTTGGCTTTTATTTTGTTTCACTTTATTATTTTCATTGATATTTTAAAGCATAGAAAGACTAGTCTACAGGAAATCTAGACACTACACAATAAATTATTTTGAATTTGCATGTGATAATTTACATGTATAACTACTATTTTGTTCTATCACCATAGCAACTGGGGTGTCAGTGCTATCAAGAGCCTCACCGACGCTGCGATCGCCCGTGGCTGCAGTGGTTCCATGACGCTGGTTGTTTGGGTGGTGACTAGCGATTCAATCAAGACGACTGAGTACAAATTGGTTGCTGCTGGTGTTGGATGCGTCGAAAAAAACTGCGCTTACAGTTCAACTCATATAAAGCCATTTCGTGGACGAGTATGACCCCGCCATCGAAGATTCATATCGCAAGCAGGTTGTAATCGACGGCGAGACGTGGTTGTTAGATATTCTGGACACAGCAGGTCAAGATGAGTACAGCGCGATGCGGCACCAGTACAGGCGCACCGGCGAGGGCTTTCTGCTCGTGTTCGCCATCAACAAATCGAAGTCGTTCGAGGACATCAGGAGCTACCTCGAGCAGATCAAGCGCGTCAAGGACGCCGACACAGTGCCCATGATCCTGGTGGGAAACAAGTGTGACCTGGCAACGAGGAAGGTCGACATAACTGAAGCCAAGGGCATGGCAAAAAACTACGGTATCCCGTTCGTAGAGACGTCAGCCAAGACACCAATGGGAGTGGACGACGCCTTTTGCACTCCAGTCAGAGAGATCAGGCGGAATAAGAACCGGCGAGGGCGAGACAAAGGCAGGGGGAGGGCTACCTCGGCATGAAGAAGTGCTGTCTGTTATAAGCTGTCGGTGCACCACGTCCGTCTCCAGTGCGCCGCCCGTCTGTTCCATGTGCTCATTGACCTATATGTATATATAACTACACAGACAACTGGACTTTCCAGAACGGTCCGTCGGCGGCGCCGCATATGGGCAAAACGGTGGAACTGGTAGGCGCTGCGCAGTGTGTTGTGGATGTAAAGCGGTTATGCTGGAGCGCTATAGGTGGTGAAAATGAGTAATTTTACATGATATATTCATATATGAAGCAAAAACCACATATATTCCCCATTAAGTCTGCACTCCGACTTCCTGCGCCCCTGCCGTTCATTCCATTGCAGACAGATATCGAGGGCACAGGGGACATGTGTCCGCTTATGGGAAGGTGAAGCTCATCTTACCAGGAAAAGTGGACCTAATCGAGGCTCGAGCGCATCCCTTTCTAATTTTGAGCTACAAATGAAAATGTGCCCCTTAGAATCATTCAGTGTAACTTCTCACTGAGAGAAAAAATGACACCCTCAAAGCACTGACAAACTTCATGTTCCATTTGTCGAACCCTAGAACGCTGGAAAAACGGATCTCTGGGCACGGTTACACTGTGCTTACGCTGGCATGACACGGGCAAAATGCATCTATATGCTTCGAAATACCACTTGAACATTCAGATGACCCGGATATTTATTGCAGGATATAATTTACATTACAATATAGTCGCTGTTTTTCTTCATCAACTGTTTTATCCACTACGAAAATTCACATCCACGGATTTCTCGTATTGACTGAGGATAACTATCAGCAATAACTCGCTTCGGCGAGTTGTATTGTTGGCAGATATTCGGAATTCTTCCTGGAGTGGCACTGGCTTCATGAACCAGGGTCATGGTGCTAAGTAGAGCTGCTCCTAGTATTTTTGCGTGAGCCATGCGCCTTCCATCCGATCCATGAATTATGGCTGACCGGCAGGATTTTGGCCGAGTTTAACCAGCGCCGTCCGGGGGCACGGGCTGATAGGAGAGCCCCAAAGATTTCCGCGGATGTTGAAAGAACGACGTCCGGAGCGCGCCAAAAATATGGCGTACTTGTTCTCACATGAATTTGACATGTGTCAAAATTTTGAGGTTAGGTTATTAGGGTCAACGTGTTAGTCAAGGTCAAGTGGGGTCACCTCAAGAAAAGTTCAATAAGTGGTTACGCTTTTTGAATAAAGGTATTTTAGTGAAACTTTCATGGTTTGCTTACCATTATGGACAAAAAAAAACGAACCAGAACACTTTTATTTTCGATTTTCATTACCTATTAGTTTTGCATATTTGCCAAATACAGCAAAAATCGAAGTTCCTGGGCAAAGTAACCATTTCCTTATGAGAGGAATTTGATTTCGAACGTTTTGTGGTCCGCTGTACCCTCTAGAAAAAGAAAATTTAATAAGAATTGTAAGCTAAACATTTTCAACTTCCAATACAATACAATTGATATTTTTGGGTAGCAAAAGCTTTACAGCCATCGTCGATTTCGGCTTCCTTTTCTGATTCTATGTAATTTTGTTGTCTACAATAGCCCTTTTCACGACGTCCAAAAAACACCGGGATGCAATGTTGATGACTTCGTCTAGTATGAAGGGCATATTATTGAAATTTATGTAATTTATCTGCAGATATGAAATATTTCGTAAGTTTTACATATCAAATAATAAAATAAATGTAAAACTCATGGTGTAACATGGTGTAACAAAACGAGAGCAGGCCACCCCTAAAATTGAGTTTAAAAATCTGGAAAAAATTCATCTGAGTTTAGAGTGATATTTGTCACGATAATTTCACTAGCCGTTTTCAGGAACCAAGTGACGACCCACCCTACTGTCCAGGCCACTAAAACTCGCGACAGGCATCCAAACAAATGAGGACAAAATCTCACTTAGACCAAAGGAACGCCATCCTGCTACCCTTGGAAATCTTAATTAGGGGCCCACAAATTACCGCCGTAACCTCACAATTCGCAGCTGGCTGTAAAAAATAAATTCCTACCGGGATGTTGCTCTACAGTCAGAAAAATTGCGTCAAGGATCCCAAAAAAACGTTTGACCCCGGAAAAGAAGAGCCTTGGAGCATCGAAAAAATGCACCGGGAGACCGAAGAATCGAACTGGGGCACAAAAATATCGTTGAACAGGCTTACAAAAATAAAAGTCAACCCAAAAAGGACTTTATCGAGTCAACCCGAGCACCGGGAAATTTCAGAATAAGTTCCGAAAGATTGTTTTACAAAGGGCCTTTCTACTCTTAAGAGTGCCATAGATTGAAAAAATACCTCGCTGAGAAGCCAGAGAGAACATCTCTCCACCACATCTATCCTGAAATAGTGGACTTCCAACACCCCAAGAATCACGTCGGAGTCCACAAAATGGTTCTGGAGCCCCATAAATTCGCGTTGTGGCCCCCAGAATTAGGGGTTATAAATATATGCAACGGCGCCAAAAAGCTTGCACCGAACCAGACAATTTGCGCCGTGGAAAGTCAAATCCACACGGGAGCCGAGATAAGTACAACTCGCTTCGAGAGCTAGCGCCAAGCCCCGTCCCCATTCAACAAAATATCGTGTTTCGGACCCAGAATTCCTATCACTGGTCCTATAAATCATGGTCGGGGCATCAAAAGTTCTCCTCGAGGCTCCCGGAAGTTGGCGTCGGCGGTGCCAGCTAAGGACAGCGTGGCCCCAAAATTGCATCGAACCCCACAAGGATCAAACCGTAGCCCTTCATAGTAGAGACTCTGAAAAATAAATGTCCCAGCCAGGAAAATCGCTCCTCAGCTCAACCATACCACGACGATTCTAGGACAAATGTACCTAAGGACAAACGTACGTAAGGACAAATGTACGTATGGCAGATGTACGTAAGCAACTGTACGTAAGCGCAAATGTACGTATGACATGTGTACGTAAGCGCAGATGTACGTATGGCAAATGTACGTATGCGCAAAAGCACGTAAACGCAATAATGATGATGATGATGGGTGAACTATAACAGCCTGCCACCGATGGGCGATATCGGCTGTTTACCTCGTTCAAGTCGGTTGGAGGTGGTGGTCCGGATGGTGCCTGGCAGTAGTTGGGGGAGGGGGTTGGGGATCATCGCCTTTGGTGTGAACATTGAAAGCATACATGGTTGTCAGGTCATACACTGTTATTTCTTTCTTTATTCTTTTTCTCTTTCATCTAGTTTTCTTTGTTTTTTCGGTTCTTTTTGTACTTTTATTGATTTTTTTTTGTTTGTGTTTTCGTCCAATTGCTTTTTACGTTTGTTTCAGTTTCTGGTGTCGGCCTGGCACCAGCCTGTTTTGATTTTTTATTTATTAATACACTTCATGGGCAGAGTTGGGAGAGACTGGGTTGAGAAGTTGTTCAGACGTTTTTGTTTCTGTGCTGTCTATTGTCGAGTGGATTTGTTACGTGTTCTGGTTTTCATGGTTGTTCTGGTTGGCTTGTTAATGGATGTAGTGCTTGGTTTGTTGGTTCCTCGTGTTATCGGTGCTTGGGTGGTCTGTGGAGTGGTTCCTGGGGTGTCTGAGCTAATGTCTTCGTCTTCTGAGTCTGTTATTGGTCCGTAATGAAGGGGGAGTATGTGTCGTGCAGGTGGAGCTTGGCGTGGTTCTGGGGGTGTGGTAGGAGTGGTGGTTTGTGTGCTTCGCGGTGCGGTAGGAGGAGAGGTGTCTGTGCTTGTGCCGCGAATTTTGTTGCGGGTTCTGGCCGAATTACTATTGTAGGGTCCGTCTGGGTCTCCTGAGGGGTGACTGTATGATGTGTGTGTGTCTGCATGGGCCGGGCGGCACTGGCCCTCCCACTTTTTGACACTTTTTCCTACGCCTATGTTTTACACGTTCCCTCGAGGACATTTGTCGGCTTCGCCGCTTGGCGGCATGCCAGTCCTTGGATCCTCCCCCCGTGCGGCCGGTCACCTTATCCGGACACCATAACCTGTCCTGTTCAGGGTCGACAGCCGGCCCCACCGATCTATATAACAGCGTACGGACAAGGGAAGAGCGTCACATCAGCTGTAGTGATTCACCACCTTAGAGGTTCTTCCATTCGCCAATATGAAGGTACTGCGGTCTCGCCGATTCGGTTTGGCTCGCGATTTGCTTGCAAATTGTTTAGGTATGAGGCATACTATAGGAAGGAGTAGAACTTCGCTTCCCTGTCACGAAATACCTTCAGATGCTGGGAGATTCCATTGACAGATTGTCTATAGATGATTCCTGCTCAAATCGTATCTGTCCAATGGCTTCCAAATGTTTTACTGTAGATGTTCTAACATTGCAGTGGTTTCTACACTGCCCGCCTATTTAGTCTAATCAACGCTCCATTGCAGTTGCTGCTGACCTTGACAGCGCTGGTAGCCGCGGCCTCCGCCGAGTCGTCAGTCCGTGCCAGCGTCGGATACGCCGCACCGGCCGTGCGCGTCGGATACGCCGCACCAGCCGTGAGAGCCGCGCCACTGCCCGTCGCACGCATCCTGGAGTCGAGTAGCGAGACCGACGACCAGGGCGGCTACGCCTTCCGCTTCCTGTCCGACGACGGCATCAGTCGGGAGGAGCACCGGTCCGACGGCGCCGTGTTCGGCTCCTACAGCTACGTCGCACCCGACGGCTCCACCGTGTCGGTGCGCTACGTGGCTGACGTGCTCGGGTTCCGCGCCGAAGGCGACTCGCTGCCGACGCCCGTGCCGACCGAGTACCCGACACCGGTGGTGCCGTCCACCGAGGTGCCGGCTGAGGAGCGCACCGTCCAGCTCAGCTACTCCAGCCCACAGGGGCGGCAGGAGCAGGAGCGGGTCCAGGTCCAGCCGGCGTACGCCGCTCCTGGGCGGGCCGCAGTGGCTCCTGTTGTACGGTACGAGCCCGTCTACGAATTGCGGCCTGTCTCCCAGTGAACCTCCCAGTAGACTCGTCTACTACTGAGCCCGTCTACCAGTGAACTCATCCATCGACGACGACTTGGCTTGCCAGTGGCATTGTGTACCACGGAATCTGGTGTGAAAGTGATGATGTTTTTCGTGTTTGCGGTGATATTTATTGCATGATATAAGGTGCATCAATATATACTTGCTGTTTTTCTTCATCAGCTGTTCTATCTACTACGAAAACCTACATCATGCGGATACATATATATATATATATATATATATATATATATATATATATATATTTCGAGAGCACACGGTCGTCCACGTTCATCTTCTTTATGTGCACATTTTCTAGTTTTCGGATGACTTTTCTTTGTTCGTTGGAGATATAATGCAAAAGGTTACCGAAGGAAGCCATTGTTAACACGAGGAAAATGTTCTAAAGACACTGATAAGTCGATACCATACGTGACGTTACAATAGTATATATTTTGTACATGTCAATCATCATTGATAATCTTCAAGCCCATCAGAATTGATCAGTGGCTATCCGGCCCACCACAGCGTCAACGCCAGCCGCCTCCCAGCCGTCTCGACCAGCAAAACACACGCAATGGATAACACGACCACCTACACCGTAGGCCACCCCACATTCACCAACTTCAATACCTCCACACCACTCACCTTCACCGGAATCGTCACCAATTTTTTTAATGTCCGCCACCCAAGATCAGGTGACCAGGAGTGCCCCCTCCTCTTACCCAACGACTGCAAGTACCTTACATTAACACCATAAAGTAAACAGTAAAGTCGCGGCACTCCCAGCTAAGAAATGGAAAACAAATAAACAAGCATACAAAGCATCGGGTATTAGAGCAATAAAACTAATAATAAAGAAGGCTGTTAGTAGTCATACCAAAAGGAGGCATATGATTGACCCTGAATCCATCCCAACAAGTAATTAGGGTCTCAACTATAATGTTAGCAGCTGGTGTGTGGCCGGATGATAGTGAGCACTCCTGATTTGTAATGACTTTTTTACCCTTGGCTCCTCTCACAGCTTCATTCAGCTAAGCATGGATTTGTTGCTGGGTGGAATGTGGGAGGAACCAGTGTTTGGGTGCTTTCAACTTTATATATAGTTAAGTGCAAGCACACAAACACACACATACACACACACATACACACACATACACATGATGAAATGGCAAAACCCCAGCACACATACACACACACACACACACACACACACACACACACACACACACACACACACACACACACACACACACACACAAACTCAGAAGTGGGACTGTTTTCTCAGTGTGTTTCTACCGATTTTTGACGCTGATGCTCCGGTCAGAGCCGTGTCCATTCGTAATCCCAGCGCCCCTCCAGTCACCGAGCCCACCAAAAATATAATGTCTCGCCGTCGCGTGGCGTTGACTGAACACGGTCACAGGTCACCAGAATATGTCGTCGTAAACAGAGCGGTACGGTCCGCCATACGCCGTGACACCCGCAATGACATTCAGCGGCGCATCCAGGAGGACGGACGTCGATCGATGTGGCAGCACGTCAGATCCACCGTCAGTGGTGGGAAGCCTGTCCGTAAGGCGCCCGACGCCACACCTGACGAACTGAACAACTATTTCGTTGGCATTGGTACGCGTGCTGCGAGTGAGGTGAGAGAGATGGGAGAGATGTCGGACCAAGCATGCCGTCTAGCACGTGTTGGCGCCTGTGCGTTTTCGGTGGCACCTCTGACGCTGTCAGAGCTGAGGACCGTCATCCTTGGGATGAGTGGCTCATCGGCTTGCGGCGAGAACGGGGTCAGCATACACATGGGGCGCCTGTCTTTTGACGCGATCGGCATGGTGCTCTTGCATTTGGTCAACTCCAGCATTTCCTTCTCTGATGTTCCTCGATCGTGGAAGCACTCCCTCGTTCATCCTATTTTTAAGTCTGGCGATCCTACCAGCCCTTCTAATTGCCGTCCTATTTCCATAGTTCCTGTCATTGCCAAAATTGTTGAGCGTGCCATTCACCAACAGCTCTACAATTACATGTAAAAAAACCACCTTCTATCCTCAACCCAGCACGGTTTCCGTCCACGTCACTCGACAGAAACCGCGCTGACTTCCATGTCCGATCATATCCTATCCGCCCAATGATCGAGGAGAGTTATCCCTTCTTTGCCTGCTGGACTTGAGCAAATGCTTTGAGGTGATTGATCACTAAAGGCTCTTGACTAAATTAAGCATCCACGGTATCGACACTTCTTGGTTCTCTGGATACCTTTGCGATCATGCCCAGAGTGTCAGGCTCACTGACAATCTGGGCAATCTCAAAAAGTCTACTCCGCTTCCAAACGGCATTGGTGTTTTTCAGGGATCTGCTCTCGGCCCGATCCTCTACTGCATGTTCGCCAACGACATCAGTCTATTCGTTGAAGGTGCAGTGGTAGTCCAATATGCGGACGACACCCAAATTTTGGTTAGTGGAAAAAATCGGAAGTTAGAAATACCGTCACGAGGATGGAATATGTTTTGGCCCCTCTTGACTCTTGGTTTCGTGCAAACGTCCTCAAAGTGAATACCGGAACGACGCAACTAATTCTGCTGGGGAGTCAGCAAAATTTGCGCCACACCCCCCAAATTACCGTAAAATTTCGCGATCACAATCTAATTCCCATCTCGTAAATAAAAAATATCGGATTAATCTTTGACCGCTCTCTCAGCTGGGACTCCCATGTCTCCACTATCACCAGGCGCCGCTTCGGTACTTTGATTGGTCTATCGCATTCTGAGGAGTTACCTGCCGTCCGCTGTCACTTCCGCTTTAATCAATGCTTTGGTACTGTCACAGATCCGGTATTGTATTTCGGAGTACGGCAATGGACCGGAAAAGAATCTGTCTCGCATCCGAAACATTATTAACTATGCAGCAAAAGTAATTTTCGGCCGCAAAAAATTTGATCATGTATCGGACCTGCTGGAAAAATTGGGCTGGCTGAACGCGCGGGACCTCGCTCAGTACCACACGCTGACCTTGCTGCACAAGGTGCGCCTCCTGGGTGAACCACACTCACTAGCCTGCAAATTTGCTCTGGTATCACAGTCACGCGACAGGACCACCACGCAAGACAGCAATCTGCGCGTGCCCAAATAGCGAACTAACATGGGCAAGCGACGTTTTTGTAGTCGTGCGGCTGGACTGTACAATGCCTTGCCGCCCGATCTGACTCGGCTACCCATCCCTCTCTTGGGGCCACACCTAAAACGTCACTTGCGTAGGAACCCGGATTGTGGAGGCACTTAGCGCCTTATTTGTGTGTCTGCTTTTATGACTGCTTGTAGATGTTAACTTAATGCATGATACCTTTGTCGATCTCTCTTTTTATTTGCATGACGTGAGGCTATAATAGCCACGAGCTAATTGTGGATGGCCTTAATACATGTCTGTCTGACTCACATGCCAGCATCCCTGTACAAACATACATACATGAATAGTTCATTTTCTAAGTACTTTAAGTATGCTGTTTTTAAAGATGTTGAATGTGCTGCTACTCATAATGTTTTCTGGCAGCTGGTTCCAGTGTTCCACTACCCTGTTGGTGAAGAAAGTTTGCCTCAACCTTGTTCTGCTATGGTTAACCTTAATTTTGAATTTATGACCTCTAATTGCATCATTTCTGTTCAATTCAAACATTTCCCCAAGGCATCCCCTCTCTAGACCATGGAAAAATTTAAAGACCTCGATGAGATCCACTCTCAGCGTTCTATATCTAAGTGAAAACATATTCAATTTCTTCAATCTTTCCTCATATGCCAGGTTGCTTATGCTTATGCCGTTGTAGCCCTCTATTGTACTCTCTCTAAAAGACAACAATCTTTTTCATAGCTAGGAGACCAAGTTTGGATGCAGTATTCCAAATGTGGCCTGACGTATGCAGAGTAAAGCTTCCTGATCACTTCCTCACTTATGTATGATGCATTCCTATTCATTGCCCCGAGCATTCTCAGTGCCTTCTTCCTGGCTTCCTTGGTCTGTTCTGATGCCCCCAATTTTGTGCTTAGAGTAACACCTAAATCCTTCTCCTGTTTAGTCACTGATAGCACTTGGCCACCCATCAAGTATGGAGCCTTCATATGCTGCTTACATACATGCATGATTTTGCACTTATCAAAATTAAATTTCATTTGCCATTCTTTGGAGCACTTCACAATTTCGTCTAAGCCTTTTTGCAGCGAGATATGCTCATCTTGACCTGTTATTCCCCTAAAAACCTTCAAATCATCCGCAAATTTCAATACTTTACTGCTTAGTAGGGTGTGTCGCCTGAACGGTTTTTCTTATGCTTAGTGAAATTATCGTGCAGATCACCTAAAAAAACCCTGTGGTCGAAACCAAATCGAAATCAAACAATAAACAAAATATGCGACAGGCCGATAAAGAAACAAATTTGCCGGGCGCCCGGCGTTGAAGTCTCCAGTGATGGCGCTCCGTTGCGATTGGCATCTAACACCACGCGTCGGCCGCCGTCGGAGCGCCGCCGCGGCGCTGTGATGAAAAAGGCGGCAGTCGGCAGTGTGATGAAAATGTGGTGCTGCGAAGGTATACCAATTGTTGGGAGGGCCCGAGTGGAACATATGGTTCGAGAATGCCGCGATCGCTACTTGCGATACATGAAAACAGCTGGAAATAAGTCGGCATCACCAGGTGTACGTCCGTCCGGTGATGAGTGGTTTGGAAAATTGTTTGATATAGCCCGCTGCAAATGTGCTGATATCGATAGCTGGAAATGTGCGATGGCCGACAAAGTGCCACGAATGGAGTTTCCCTTTGTCCAAGACCAGAGAGGACCTCGCCAAATGCAAATCGGCACCGCAGATATCCGTGAAACCACTCGTCGACGCGCCATGGACGAAAGGAGGGGTCTGACCGCCGAGAGAGTCACATCACCACAACCGGGACCTTCTGGAATGGCCCAGCTAGATTCTAATTCAGACCAAGATTCCGCCACAGATTCATCATCGCTCACATATGTAGTCAATGAGTCAGAGTATATGGTGAACAGTAACACAGACGAACTGCTAAATACGGCTCTAGCAGCAGATCGGTACGGAGTGTCTAATCGTGCGTGTGCTGCGATCATAAACGGTTTCCAAGTGGACATTGGTCGGATCACTTCTGACGATATGGACTGCATGGTGGATAGCAAAAAAGTATGGCGAGCAAGGGATCGGATTAGAAGAGAGGTAGTAGCCCAGAGCCATGAGGATCATGCAGGTCGTGTATCTGGTCTCTACTTCGACGGTAGAAAAGACGACACGCTTATGACAGCCAGTTCAAAGAAGACGGAAGAGCACATTGTGGCTGTATCCGAGCCAGACAGTGCATATTTAGGACATTTTACCCCACAGACTGGGAAAGCGCAGGACATTTTTCAGGACCTGAACGCCGTGACATATGGGTTTGATGCGGATGTTTCTGTGCTTGGCTGTGACGGCACGAGAGTTAATACTGGCCAAAAACGTGGTGTTATCCGTTTGTTTTAGCTTGGTGGACAAAAAACGCCCCGTCCACTGGTTTGTGTGCCAACTTCATGCAAATGAACTTAATCTTCGTGCAGTATTTAGCCAGTTAGATGGAGTCACAGCAGGACCTAAGTCGTTTAGTGGGCTGATTGGCTGGGCTGCTGCAGGCGCAGTAGAAACCTTGCCAGTGGTCGATTTTGATCCAATCGATGGCGGAAATGTTTCAGAAATGACGCAGGAGATTCTCAGTGACCTAAGTTCAGATCAGGCTATTCTGTACAGTCTGGTGCGTAGTGTCCAGACGGGCTGCATCTCAGATAGAACTGCGAAAATGAAGATCGGTCCACTAAACCACTCCAGGTGGCTGACTCTGGCGGCGCGAATTCTCCGGCTCTACATATCAACCGAACAGCCATCAGACAGTCTGAGAATGCTAGCGGAGTTCATCGTGTGCCACTATACTCCCATGTGGTTCTGCATCAAGAAGAACTGGAAATGTTCTGACGGTCCTGGCAATGCGCTGCACAGCGTGCAACTTCTCAAAAGTTTGCGACCTGAGATAGCGGCCATGGTGCAGCCGGTAATACAGCGCAACAGCTACTGGTGTCACCCTGAGGCAGTACTGCTAGCAATGGCAGCGGGACAAGATCAAGCCACACGGGAAAGGCCGGTCACTCAAATCCAGCAGTGTCGCAGAACTCAAGTCGATAGTGATACTGACGAAGTGCGGAAGTTCAAGCTTCCAAAAGTGAATATGGGGCAAACAGCATCATGGAGCTGATTGATTGGTGTAATGAGGCGATAACCGAGCCGCCCTTGACGCAACAACTGTCCGATGATGACTTACTAAACATCATCGCGAGTCCTCTCGAAGTACCGCCATACCCCGTGCACAGTCAGAGGGTGGAACGGATGGTGAAAGTGGTGACCGAGGCGTCTTTGAAGGTAATTGGTGAAGAGGCCCGCCACGGTTACATTGTGGCGAAGTTGAAACACAGGTCAGCAATGCCAGTGCTCAGCAGCAAGAAGGATTTCATGTCGGGTTTTCTGTCGAGCATGTAGACAAGTAGTACAGTTATAAAATGATAGTTCGTACAAAACATGTGGCCGCTCGTACAAAAGGTGACGTCGCTGTATGCCCGTCTCCTTCGGTTGTAGTGGAACGGAGCATGATGCCGATTTCGCCTGGTCTATTTGTCATAACAATAAGATATCAAGTGTCTCAGAATGATTTAATTGGTCTTCGATGTAAACAGACGAGGAATTTTGAAGATGTTCAAGCTTTCAAAAGTGAAAATATTAGCGTTATACGCCGATAGATCTACTGATTGAAAATGGAACGAAAAAGCGACGTAAAGTGAACCTTTCTTTCATGCGTCGGATATCCAGGCAACTTATTAAGCGACTGGTGCTTATCAAAAGCCTTTTACCCCACTAAACACTTTCATTGAGTTTTATTAATGAGCTTCATCACCAGAATCCATTCATCAGTCATCCACAGCACAGATTGCCGCCTTTTTCGTCACAGCGCTGCGGCGGCGCTCCGACGGTGGCCGGACGCGTGGTGTTAGATGCCAATCACAACGGAGCGCTATCACTGGAGACTTCAACGCCGGGCGCCCGGTAAATTTGTTTCTTTATCGGCCTGTCGCATATTTTGTTTATTGTTTGATTTCGATTTGGTTTCGACCACAGGCTTTTTTAAGGTGATCTGCACGATAATTTCACTAAGCAAAGTGCAATTTAAGAAAAGGTCCTTCGTGACACACCCTACTGCTTAAGCCACTTTCAATGTTATTTACAAATATAATGAACCGTAGTTGCCCCAGTACTGAGCCCTGGGGGACTCCTCTAGGAACATTTTGCCATGATGACTTTGTACCATTTAGCATCACTCTTTGCTGTGTATCTGAAAGCCACTACTCTATCCATTTTAAGATGCTACCTGCAATACCATGGGACTGAAGCTGTATCATTAACCGTTCATGGGGTACCTTGTCAAAGGCCTTACTAAAGTCAAGATATGCTACCTCAACCTGATTTCCTGATCAAATTGTTCCGTGGCGAAGTTCAAAAAGTCCAAGAGGTTTATGAGACACGATCGTCCTTTTCTAAACCCATGTTGAGTATCTTGAATCAATCTGCTACCTTCCAGATAACTAACTATTCTATCCTTGATAATTGATTCGAGTACCTTGCAGACTAGGGATGTGAGATTTACTGGCCTATAGTTTTCAATTTCCCCCTTTCTCCTTTTTTGAAAATAGGAACTACATTTGCCCTTTTCCAATCGGTTGGAATTTGATTTTGTGAAACTGATCTACAAAATACTATACTAAGTGGAAATGCCAGTTCCTTTTCAGTTTCCCGCAACTCCCTAGCATAAATATCATCAGGTCCTGCTGCCTTGTTTGGCTATATTTTCCTTATATGATTGTAAACAACATCACTATCAATGAAATAAACATTATTTGTCAGATCACATGTCACTGAACTATGGTGTACGGTCGGCAGATTGGTCATATCTTCCAATGTAAACACTGATTTAAACTGCTTGCTCAGCTCCCCAACCATCTCACTATCCTGACCCAATGTAGTCCCGTTTACTTCCAGTGGGCCAATTGTGCTAGAAACTTTACTCAGCTTGTAGAAACTAAAGAACTTTTTACTGTCTCCATTACAGTTTCTAGCTAAATACAGTTCTTTTGCTCGCTTTGCTGCTCTGGTTTTTTGCTTCACAGTGTCTCTAGCTTTTCGATACGCCTTTGGATTAACGACATTTGAGGCTTCTTTAAAGACTCTAAATGCAGTTTTCTTAGCCTTAAATCCGAGAATACAAGGTCCAAGAATGAACCATGCCTGGTAGGTTCCGATACCAACTGGTGTAAGAACAGGTCCTCTTCAAGGCATTTCCTAAACATTTTGCATGATGGGAGCCAACACCAGCATTTTCATAACCTTTTAGATTAAGGTCACCAAGAATAAGGCACTTCCTCTTAAAGATTCTACTGATTTCCTCTCAAATCACCTTGTCAAGCTCCAGTTGCTGAGAATGTGGCAGGGTTCCTGATCGATAGAAAGCTCCAATCCTAAGAGTATTGCTGTTGCCTTTTCCCACAGTAACATCAAGCCAAATTGACTCCACAGACACATTTTTATCCCTACCTGCTACTTTTTAGAACTGAATAAGCTATTCATAAAGAGCATTACACCACCCCCTTTCATTGCTGGACCCCTACTGCACGAAAACATATTGTATCCCTGGATCTCATAGTCCTGTAAGTTATCTCCAAAATACCCTTCACTGACCCATGCCTTCGTAATGCAAACAAAATCTGGTTCCTCCTCAGCAACATAACACTTGAACTCATCAAATTTGGAACGGATACTCTGAGCATTAAACATCATACACTTAACAAATGCTCCGTAACCATCTTTGGCTTTTTCATACTGAGGAGTTCTTTTATCACTAAATGAACTAACCCTCTGTCCCCTTGAACTGCTGCTGTCCCTATTTGCAGAATTTGAGATTATATTGCCTTGGCTGACACTATTGGAATATTCCTGAGAATATTCCTGGAATATTCCTGGCAATGCAATTTCATCCCTCCCCACCCCATTTCCTAGTTTCCCTGAAGGACATGCCTAACACATGGACCCCCTTCTCAGAGAAGTACAGGCCATCCCTCTGATAGAGGTCCCACGATGCATAAAACATGCTCCACTCGTCTACAAATGTAAAACCTAGCTTATGGCAGAGCTTTCCTACCCTGGCGTTAGCTGCCAGTGCCCTAGAGCTCCACTCAGGGGAGGCGGGGCATTCCACGTCAAATCGCACAAGAATTGGCTATTTTGAACCCGACCCCCTCCGATTTTTATGAAAATTGATACACCTGTAGTGCCAAGTGAACGAACCTCACACGCCAACTTTTAGCCCTGGGTGACCTCTGGGGCCAGATTTAGAGGTCATCCTAGGTCGCCTATTTTTACCGACTTGACAACAATCAAATGCATATATATTAGATGTTAATTAACTTAGCGGAACGACATTGGTGTTAAAGTGCGCAGAAACCCTTGGCCATTCAGAAATATGGCAAAAGTTACACGTGACCTCTCCGTGACCCTTGACCTAACGAGGTCAAAGTATAAAAATGCATTTTTATATATGTTTGCCTGCCCCTAATTCGACTAAACGTGGCTGAATTAATGGTCCTGATATTATCTAAGAGCGTGCAAAAAAAAGAAAGGCGGAGACTCTAAAACTTTTTGAGATATCGGCCTTTGAGTAGGTATTGTCATAGGACCAAATCGAAGCATGCCCCGATGCTATTTACCATATCATCGATGATAACTCTGGTTTCCTTGGTCCGATTATCGTCAAATTTGGTGGGCAAATCATCGGTGGCAAGCTGAACTATTTGACAGATTTTCAAGTTGACCTGACCTCACATGACCTGGCAGTGACCTCTCCATTACAAGCCAACAGGAAAACAAAAATATTTTCCTGAACAAAAAACGCTGAATTTCGCTCGTACAGGCTATATTACCTAGTTTTAGGTTAGGCTACTCCAAACGAGCCAAGTTTTATTTTGAACAAGTGTCCTCTGCAAGGTCACGTGAGGTCACTATGAGGTCATGTCACACTTTCGTCAATAACTTTATATAGAATCAAGATAGAGAAATAATTTTAATGCCATCGAGATCCTCTGGTTAATCATGATGTATAATATGATCAAGCTAGGTCATCACTTGACCTCGGTTTAGGGTGACCTGGAGGTAAACTGGGGTCAGGATCAAATGTTCAGCTAGCTAAGTCATGTGATACATCAATCAACGCGGCCTGACGAGGAAAATATAATTGTAACAAAATTATATTTCTATCTTTATTTTGGCAAAAGTTATTCGCAAAAAAATATGTTTCCTCGGTTTTTATAGCCTCAATATATTGTTTCAGCTCGCGTGCGTTTCGTACTACCATTTTATCGGGAGGGCCAGTAAATGTTTCTGATATGCAAATAGCCGCGACCATAAAACAAGTTGAACAGCAGTACCGTATATTCACGAAGAACTACCAACCTTTTTCGCCACACGTACCTCACGGCCCGTCTCGCTGCCGGAAAACCATCTCACAACCACCATACCATTACGTGGAGACGGAGTAACACGATGGACATTCCTTGTTCCCGGTATTGTGCGAGCAGCTGCGAATCTGTCATTCAACGCTTTAGTTTCTTTGACCCACTCGGTTTTGGGAAAATACTCCACGCACGTGGCTGTGGCATGTTTTTTTACAAACTGATAAAACTGGTCCGGGATCTCAATCAGAGTTCCTTGCAGACTTCCCTTTTTAGCTAACCTTTTCAACGTCCCACCAATGCCATCACACGGTCCCTTTCCGTGAGCGGTTGCGAAGAAATGCCACTCGGCGTCTATTCCAAAGTCGACGGAATGCTCTGCCAAATTTAGGAAATTCTTACAATTTTTGTATTGCGAGGCAGCCCCATCTGAAAAAATAAAATATCTTCTTGGGGCGCTGGCCTAATTCTGCTTCCAGGCGCTCAATGAGTTTTCCTTGAAACAGGTGGACAGCCACAGTATCATGCGTCAGGCAGTCGGAAATGGCAGAGTAAGAAAAATGTTTGAGGTCCCCTGCGTTGTTTCGCCAATAAGCCACAAACGGATGGATTGTCACCTGCAGTTTGTTCCAGTGATGGGACTGTACCTCATCCTGTGTAACCATAGCGTAGTTTTCGGAAAAATATCCAATAACAATTACCTCTGCAGGACCTAGTGTTTCCTTTAGGCCTTTCAGATAATTGCCTTGGGCACGGGCGACAAAATCATGCTTTACAAGTATTTCCAGCTGCTCGCAAAATGATCGCACAAAATCTTCAGAAATTTGCGTAACCACCTCTAAGGTGGACCTATCAGTATTAGTCCACTTTCGGTACTCAATGTTATCGATTTCTCGGTTATCATGAATCATATCATGGCCATGAAATTCACGTAAGTTGCAATATTGCATGTATTTAGGCAATACAAACTTCCCAAGGTCATGTTAGTTCATGTGAGGTCATGTCAACCTGAAAATCTGGAAAATAGTTCAGTTTGCCACCGATGACTTGCGCAACAAATTTGACGATAATCGGACGAAGGTAACCAGAGTTATCATCGATAATATGGTAAATAGCCTCGGGACATGCATGCATTTGGTCCTATGACAATACTCGAAGGCCGATATCTCAAAAAGTTTTCAAGTCTCCGCCTTTCTTTTTTGCAGGTTCTTAGATAATATCACGACCATTAATATAGCACCGTTTTGTCGAATTAGGGGCAGGCAAACATATATAAAAATATATTTGTATACTTTGACCTGGTTAGGTCAAAGGTCACGTGCAACTTTTGCCATATTTCTGAATGACCCAGGGCTTCTGCACACTTTGACACCAATTTCATTCCGCTAAGTTAAATAACACACGAGATATTTGCAATTTATTGATTTCAAGTCGGTAAAAAATCGTGACCTAGGATGACCTCTAGATCTGACCCCAGAGGTCACTCTGGGCTAAAAGTTGGCGTGATGTGTTCTTTTTACTTGGTACTACAGGTGTACCAATTTTCATCAAAATCGGAGGGGGTCGGGGAATTTCTTGTGCGATTTGACGTGGAATGACCCAGGCTCTAACCCTAGGCAAAATTGCTGTTACAATGACTCTATTGGTACACTTCAGGGTGGCCATAAGGGCACTGTACTCCCGCAGAAGCTCCTCACTCCTAGCAGGACCTATGTTATTTACCCGTACATGCACTATGACTGTATTAAACTGGTGATCACTGGTGACCTGTGTTACCACAGGTACCAGGTCCTTCACCTTGGCACCAGGCCTGGTGATGCACCTCCTGTCCCTAAATGTCGCTCTAAACGTCCCACATGAGAGCCTCCTACGACCAGCACTGACTCCTTACTACTACAATCCTGGGGGCAGTCATCCAATGCCTGGAACATATTTGATGTTAATATGCCTGCCCGCTGGGCCGTTCGGCTAGACTTCCTCCCGCTCCTACCACCTGCCACCTGCCACTCACTAACCCTTTCCTTAGGTTCGCGTCTCCAAATCCTCCACCCCTGACCTCATGCCACTTCCCCTCCTGTGACCTACCAGAACTACCCCTCCTCTGTTCACCATGAACACTCCCCTCTCGAGAGATCCCAGCCTCCTCCACAGTAGGGGAAGCCTCAGCTACCTGGTGGCCTGCGACCACCTGGGCATATGATGTCCCTATTACGGAGTGACCCCTTGTTGCTTTATCTTGCCTACCCTGTGCAACAAGGGCAGCCTTGAGCTTGGAAAGCTCTGCCTTAAGGGTCCTTATCTCTTCCTCTAGTGCCTGCATCCTGGTCGTAACCATCCTAAACGCTGCAGCTTATGCCTATATTTAGATTCAACTTAACTTGCTAAACGATCGATAAAAGAGCCATCTATTCTTCCCTATAAATCGCTGCCTCCTATGCTGTCGGTTAATTATCTAAGTCCCTCAAGAATACCAACACAATAATAAGGAGAAACTATTAAACAATTGTTTGTTTGTTTTTTGTTGTTTTTTATAAATAAATAAATAAAATGTCTCATCTAATCGTCTTCTAGACAAGGAGACAGCTATATGACTATCAATTTTGATATCACTTATGTTTAGAGAGAAAAATGAACAGTCACACAGCACTTATGAATACCACCAACTTAGTACCAATTAAACTATATTTTAAACTTAAACACCGAACACACTATGCACCACAAAAATAAATAAAGTATGTTAGGATAGTATTAATGTTGTCTAATGTACTTATGAAATCTACACACTTGTGATATGTCCTACTACAGAAATCGAAGCGTCGAGAACACGCGTAAAGCCACGAGGCCTCGCCTAACACGAAGATGGCGCACGACAGCGTCGCTAGGTTAATATAGTATAGTGTACGTGCTACGAAAATGCTTATCAGATAAAAACTAATGAAATATAATCACAGAAGTAATTGCTAAACACCTATCCACAGCTTAGACTAGAGTACTGCCCTGTTTTGCAACGACTTATCCGGAAATCTGGAGCTCCAACGGGCCTCGCCTAACACGAAGATGGCGCAAGCAGCGCCGATAGGTTAACTTAGTATAGTTTGCGTGCTACTAAAATGTGTATCAGATAAAAACTAATGATATATAATAACAGAAGTAATTGCTAAACACATATCCACAGCTTAGACTAGAGTACTGCCCTGTTCTGCAACGACTTATCTGGAAACCTGGAGCTCCAACGGACGTCCTCCCACCTTGACACCTGGCGGCAAAACTGGTGCTTTTCTGTACTTTTCTGTACAGAAAAGTACAAAAAACTACATCATTACAGAAAACAAAACTTTTCTGTAATGATGTGCGAAAAGTTTTGGCACATCATTACAGAAAACATTGTCAATTAGTGTGCATGATGTATCACATACACGGAGCTCCAACGGGCCTCATAGACATGAAAAATGAGTCCTCAAAGTGGTTTGTTTGCAATTTAAAAAGGTCAATCTTTAGATCTCCAATGATGAATGTAGGCATGTTCAGTTTGTTTATTATTGTAAGACACTCCTCAAATGCAGATAAAAATTGTGTATTATGACCAGTTGCATGATATATCTGTCATATCAAAACATGTTGTGTATTATTGAATCTTATTTAGATAAAAACACTCTCAGCTTTAGCAGCAACAAAATTAAATGGATAAAGCTCTTTTGCTTTTAGTGACTTCAAAGCATAGATTGGAGACCCTTCCCAATTTTGTTTTCTCTGCTTTTGCAGAATAGTTCATAATCTTCGTCATCGACGCCAAACCAATACGAGCAACAAGCTAACGGACAAGCCTCACACCAACGGATGCGGACCCGGACACGGAGTTCATAGCAGAACAACACATAGCAGGACTAGCATCACCCTCACTCAGAACATCATCACCAAGTGGTTCACCATAACCAACATTTAAGCGTGACACACAAAATGAAAACATCAAACAGCCGCTTAAGAAACCAGCCACCCGCTCTCCACACGTGCAGACACGGAAAACAATACCACAATTAAAAACACATAGAGTGATCAGACAATGGCATGAATTCAAGCATTACTCACCCCAACAGATCACACAGTACTATACATCCAAGGATCTCACTGTAAACCCCACCGACTCATAGTAATTCAACATTGCACAATAAATGCTATACATACACGATTCACAACCACATACATATCAGACAGTTGTATGGTCATACATTAGGAAGACTACCATACACATCCTGGTGCATTTCAGCACAACAGCAGACATATCACCCGCAAAGATAGAAGTACACAGCACTGTCTGCACACTGAATATATATGACTCACCTTCGCGAAACACAAAATCCCTTTCGGAATTATGCAAAGGACTTCGCCAAATTACCACGCCAGTCCTCACGTCCGTGAAGTTGGCAGGAGTTCGATATTCACATTCAGCAGAAATAGACGACCCCTTCGATTTCGCCCAAACTCGGTGAGACGGTAGTACCAAGGTCCCTGACGCACCGTGCAGACGCATTCCACGGGGCATCGAATGGTTTGACCGCCAGAGGTCAACATAGATCAACAATCAAATAATGCCGGAATGCCTAGGATATATAGCGCATTCGATTCGTACCGACACGCTGATTCCGACACTGCTATTATTAACTCCGTAGCACAAACGGTTAATGAGTTATAACCAATTATGTACCTATATTACTCACAGCATTGCTTCCCACACATTCCCATGCATTATTCACATTCCCATTCAGGAAATGTGTATGCAATACACATAGTCGTAACGCCAATAACGTGGGCAGTCCAGCGGTGGCACTAGAATCATTGGCTTCCGATTAATTCCGGAGATATATCAAAATATGTCCCGATAAAATCAGTTTTCGACCTAATGGTTAATTTCCCATAGGGTTTAGCATGGGACCCGGCGGAACTGGAAATCGCGACCCCTTCAATTTCCTTTAAAATCGCTACAAACATATGTGGTGCGAAAACACGTCGACAACTCACGCCGTTTCCAGGGGCATCGAAAGATGTGACCTACAGAGGTCAACGAGTTCCAGTTCGATATTCGACTTTGACCTATATGTGAGGATGGAGCATGTGACTGTCATTACTTGGCATGCTCAAGTCGTAGTGGAAGAAAGCAAATTAAATACGCTTCAAATCTAACCCGAACTTGAAACGTTCAATGAGACATGTGACCTTGGCAGGTACAGGTCATGTCAGGTCAAGCCGTTCACATGATGGAATATGTACAAAAGACACAACGTTTTAACACCAGTAACATGGACAGTCCAACGGTGGCACTAGAATCATTGGCGTCCGATTAATTCCGGAGATATATCAAAATATGTCCCGATAAAATCAGTTTTCGACCTAATGGTTAATTTCCCATAGGGTTTAGCATGGGACCCGGCGGAACTGGAAATCGCGACCCCTTCAATTTCTTTTAAAATCGCTACAAACATATGTGGTGCAAAAACACGTCGACAACTCACGCCGTTTCCCGGGGCATCGAAAGATGTGACCTACAGAGGTCAACGAGTTCCAGTTCGATATTCGACTTTGACCTATATGTGAGGATGGAGCATGTGACTGTCATTACTTGGCATGCTCAAGTCGTAGTGGAAGAAAGCAAATTAAATACGCTTCAAATCTAACCCGAACTTGAAACGTTCAATGAGACATGTGACCTTGGCAGGTACAGGTCATGTCAGGTCAAGCCGTTCACATGATGGAATATGTACAAAAGAAGCAACGTTTTAACGCCAGTAACATGGACAGTTCAACGGTGGCACTAGAATCATTGGCGTCCGATTAATTCCGGAGATATATCAAAATATGTCCCGATAAAATCAGTTTTCGACCTAATGGTTAATTTCCCATAGGGTTTAGCATGGGACCCGGCGGAACTGGAAATCGCGACCCCTTCAATTTCTTTTAAAATCGCTACAAACATATGTGGTGCAAAAACACGTCGACAACTCACGCCGTTTCCCGGGGCATCGAAAGATGTGACCTACAGAGGTCAACGAGTTCCAGTTCGATATTCGACTTTGACCTATATGTGAGGATGGAGCATGTGACTGTCATTACTTGGCATGCTCAAGTCGTAGTGGAAGAAAGCAAATTAAATACGCTTCAAATCTAACCCGAACTTGAAACGTTCAATGAGACATGTGACCTTGGCAGGTACAGGTCATGTCAGGTCAAGCCGTTCACATGATGGAATATGTACAAAAGAAGCAACGTTTTAACGCCAGTAACATGGACAGTTCAACGGTGGCACTAGAATCATTGGCGTCCGATTAATTCCGGAGATATATCAAAACATGTCCCGATAAAATCAGTTTTCGACCTCATGGTTAGTTTCCCATAGGGTTTAGCATGGGACCCGGCGGAACGGGAAATCGCGACCCCTTCAATTTCTTTTAAAATCGCTACAAACATATGTGGTGCAAAAACACGTCGACAACTCACGCCGTTTCCCGGGGCATCGAAAGATGTGACCTACAGAGGTCAACGAGTTCCAGTTCGATATTCGACTTTGACCTATATGTGAGGATGGAGCATGTGACTGTCATTACTTGGCATGCTCAAGTCGTAGTGGAAGAAAGCAAATTAAATACGCTTCAAATCTAAATCGAAATTGAAACGTTCAATGAGATATGTGACCTTGGCAGGTCAGAGGTCATGTCAGGTCAAGCCGTTCACATGATGGAATATGTACAAAAGACACAACGTTTTAACACCAGTAACATGGACAGTCCAACGGTGGCACTAGAATCATTGGCGTCCGATTAATTCCGGAGATATATCAAAATATGTCCCGATAAAATCAGTTTTCGACCTAATGGTTAATTTCCCATAGGGTTTAGCATGGGACCCGGCGGAACGGGAAATCGCGACCCCTTCAATTTCTTTTAAAATCGCTACAAACATATGTGGTGCAAAAACACGTCGACAACTCACGCCGTTTCCCGGGGCATCGAAAGATGTGACCTACAGAGGTCAACGAGTTCCAGTTCGATATTCGACTTTGACCTATATGTGAGGATGGAGCATGTGACTGTCATTACTTGGCATGCTCAAGTCGTAGTGGAAGAAAGCAAATTAAATACGCTTCAAATCTAAATCGAAATTGAAACGTTCAATGAGATATGTGACCTTGGCAGGTCAGAGGTCATGTCAGGTCAAGCCGTTCACATGATGGAATATGTACAAAAGACACAACGTTTTAACACCAGTAACATGGACAGTCCAACGGTGGCACTAGAATCATTGGCGTCCGATTAATTCCGGAGATATATCAAAATATGTCCCGATAAAATCAGTTTTCGACCTAATGGTTAATTTCCCATAGGGTTTAGCATGGGACCCGGCGGAACTGGAAATCGCGACCCCTTCAATTTCTTTTAAAATCGCTACAAACATATGTGGTGCAAAAACACGTCGACAACTCACGCCGTTTCCCGGGGCATCGAAAGATGTGACCTACAGAGGTCAACGAGTTCCAGTTCGATATTCGACTTTGACCTATATGTGAGGATGGAGCATGTGACTGTCATTACTTGGCATGCTCAAGTCGTAGTGGAAGAAAGCAAATTAAATACGCTTCAAATCTAAATCGAAATTGAAACGTTCAATGAGATATGTGACCTTGGCAGGTCAGAGGTCATGTCAGGTCAAGCCGTTCACATGATGGAATATGTACAAAAGAAGCAACGTTTTAACACCAGTAACATGGACAGTCCAACGGTGGCACTAGAATCATTGGCGTCCGATTAATTCCGGAGATATATCAAAATATGTCCCGATAAAATCAGTTTTCGACCTAATGGTTAATTTCCCATAGGGTTTAGCATGGGACCCGGCGGAACGGGAAATCGCGACCCCTTCAACTTCTTTTAAAATCGCTACGAACATATGTGGTGCAAAAACACGTCGACAACTCACGCCGTTTCCCGGGGCATCGAAAGATGTGACCTACAGAGGTCAACGAGTTCCAGTTCGATATTCGACTTTGACCTATATGTGAGGATGGAGCATGTGACTGTCATTACTTGGCATGCTCAAGTCGTAGTGGAAGAAAGCAAATTAAATACGCTTCAAATCTAAATCGAAATTGAAACGTTCAATGAGATATGTGACCTTGGCAGGTCAGAGGTCATGTCAGGTCAAGCCGTTCACATGATGGAATATGTACAAAAGAAGCAACGTTTTAACGCCAGTAACATGGACAGTTCAACGGTGGCACTAGAATCATTGGCGTCCGATTAATTCCGGAGATATATCAAAATATGTCCCGATAAAATCAGTTTTCGACCTAATGGTTAATTTCCCATAGGGTTTAGCATGGGACCCGGCGGAACGGGAAATCGCGACCCCTTCAATTTCTTTTAAAATCGCTACGAACATATGTGGTGGAAAAACACGTCGACAACTCACGCCGTTTCCCGGGGCATCGAAAGATGTGACCTACAGAGGTCAACGAGTTCCAGTTCGATATTCGACTTTGACCTATATGTGAGGATGGAGCATGTGACTGTCATTACTTGGCATGCTCAAGTCGTAGTGGAAGAAAGCAAATTAAATACGCTTCAAATCTAAATCGAAATTGAAACGTTCAATGAGATATGTGACCTTGGCAGGTCAGAGGTCATGTCAGGTCAAGCCGTTCACATGATGGAATATGTACAAAAGAAGCACAACGTTTTAACACCAGTAACATGGACAGTCCAACGGTGGCACTAGAATCATTGGCGTCCGATTAATTCCGGAGATATATCAAAATATGTCCCGATAAAATCAGTTTTCGACCTAATGGTTAATTTCCCATAGGGTTTAGCATGGGACCCGGCGGAACTGGAAATCGCGACCCCTTCAATTTCTTTTAAAATCGCTACAAACATATGTGGTGCAAAAACACGTCGACAACTCACGCCGTTTCCCGGGGCATCGAAAGATGTGACCTACAGAGGTCAACGTGTTCCAGTTCGATATTCGACTTTGACCTATATGTGAGGATGCAGCATGTGACTGTCATTACTCCGGGCTGTGTTCGCCTCGTGCGGCCGGCTGGTCGCGCATCTACCCGGTCGCGGACCAGGCACGCCGCCCGTAGCACCTGTCGGGTGAGCGAGTCATCATCTGGACCGATGCAAGCTCCATCACCGCGGGTGTCGCCATAGAGACCCAGTATCACGGCACCGTGGAGGACTCCTACGGCGTGACCGCATCGCGACGACGCACATCAACATGGCGGAGCTGGTTGCGGCCGTTCGCTGTATCAACCTGGCCATCGCATGGGGCTTGAAAATTATTAACCACTGCAAGATCTCGACCACCGTCTACCGCTCGATCGACGACGCCCTTAGCATCCGCGCGAGTCTCCGAACGAAGGCATATATGGAAATGCTGATATGACGGCGCGTCGATCTTATCTAGCAACTGATGGAAGAGATGCAGCTGACGCTGACGTTCACCTTTGTGCGGTCGGCGGAAGCATAGGTAATACCAAGACGCGTCGACAACCCGCGCCGTTTCCGGGGCGGCCGTGTTGTCACCTTAACCGCACGCTAAGTATCTTGCAGATCTATTGAGCTGAACGCCTATGGAAAAATTGCTCCATATGTGCAAACGCTTGGGCAGCGGGGCCAAGATCTGAACAACAAGCTCTGCTTAGTCCGAACTTTGATCCCAACGCTGTCTACGTCAAACATTCGGAATAAATTCATCAAAAAATAATATTGCATTAATAAGGATATAATGCGTAATTTATAATTAGAACTAGAATGGCACGCTATGGAATATCACCACCAGATTGAAGATGGCAGACGTTTGTGACAATATAGCTGCCGTCACGGGAAGTATTTAATGGGAAACAAATGATCCACAGTTGGACGTTTGGGGCCATTTCTGTGAAGAAAAGATTTGCTAGAATAGTATTCAGAGGCCTTTATTAATCCTAGTTTTCGATAGACTGTTATAAAAGAGGTTGAAAAATCTACAACTTTTGATGCTGATTATATAAATACACATATGTCATTATTTACCTTCATTAATTTCAGAACCCGATAGATGGCGCTCGGAGCCAAACCTAGAAACGTCCTGGATATTGTTTGTTTATTCTTTTTGTTGTGTATTTAAGGACTTTTGTGTTTTTTCTGTGCTCTCCATGATAATTTGGTTGTCGAAAGTGACAATAAAATTAAGTAAAACTTCAGCGTCTATTAATTGTCCTATTTTTTATGAATGACATACGTTGTTTATGTGGCGCACTTGTTACGATTTTGAAGACATTAAAATGTTTTGGCGCGAAGGTCATCTGATGGTCGTCTTCGATTTCGAGCGCGTGGATATGCGTCGTGGTAAGTAGCAAGATATCGTTGTAATTGGAGTGCCAGTTGCAAGTAGGTATTGAAGAATACTAATTGTAATACGTTTGTGTGGTATAAAAACCATGATGCAGAAGATACATGCATCAACTTACCTCACAACCGCACATTTATATTTGTCGTATCCTGGCTATGCCCTACCTATCTTGTACGCCTACCTTGTACGCCTCTCGTAAAGAAAGCTGTCTGGCGTTTCGCACATTCCGAACTTGCTTCGCTCTGAGCACATTCACCGTGAAATTAAACGTTCGTTGGAAATGCTGTAAATGACCGACCGTACGACAAAAGCGGCGTGCGTAAACACATTATTACACGTTCTAAATGCACCGCAAGGTATGACAGCACAGCGTCCACGCTACTTGTCTGGCTCCTTGGCAACCAAACACAGCTCGACTTCACGACCATTTTATAGACGCGAATTCCTCTTCAGAGTTGTTACTTTATCAAATCGATTGGGGAACTCAGCCAATGGGCGATTGGCCTACCCTATCACCCAAGCCAATTTTCCCCAGATTTGCTTGATTTGCATGTTCAATTAAGCATTACTAGTGCTCTGGCACTACAAGAAGCATACAAACCCACACTCATGCTTATTGACGATCACGTAAACATGTCGGGCTGGCACGATCGCGTTTCCATGACGCCCATTTGCCGGCATCGTCACATGAGTCCGCGAGGTGGCGCCACCTGTTCCTCGCAATGTGTCGCCACTGGCGATCGTCCGGCGGCGCCACACCACCTGCCCCCCCCGTTGTTGCAACGCATGTGTAGAAATCATCACATGGAGTATGAATGCGTTGCCACAGCGAGCGCATTTTTGTATTATTATTTGTTTGAAGAAGATAATCACAATGCAATGATGGCCAATAAAAACGTCGATAACGTTTAACGACACCGGAATATCGGCGCAGTCGCTGTGGGTTCGTGGCAGGGTAACCGACTCATGGAGTAACCAGTTTCAAATCGAGATCGCATTTTGTATGGCTGTCTTCTATGTCTTCGGTTGATGAAGCGCATGTTCAATGGGCAGTTGCATATTAACTGTAATTAGTACTAACCCTCGCCCGCACCTCCGATCTTCCCGTCCTGGAACGCGCCTGTCGAGGCTACCCTCTCGGAATTTCTCTCCTAATTGAGATAGACACACGAGATAAGAACCTACTGTATTGTTCGCAACGTGTCAATCGAACGATTATCAAATTGTACCTCATTGGTTAAACACTGACTTTATGAGCCATACGAAGCCAACAGATTACAATATTTTTGGCCATAAACGGACTATTTCGGGCTCTAGTTAGAATCTAGTAGTGATACTGCCACAATGCGTACCTTGGCAATATAAATAATATATACATGGTCAGTCTACGCACACTCCAGTGCCATTTGTACACAATTTCGATATCGGATGTCGGTACCGAAATTTTGCATTTCTAGTCAGGAGACAGGTGGAACGCTTATTGCTTTGTCAGTGTACAAATATCAGGCTGCATCGTATTTCGTCAGCTAATGGATAAATGACCGATTGCTTTGCGAGCGCCGTTCGGCAGGCAGCTGGCCAATCCACTACACTGGGTTTTGATCTGTTTTTCTGCTTAATGTTGTCGGTCGGTTTCCATTTCGTTGCCTTGGTAGACGTGCCTGGTAGTCTATTTTAGACACGCAAAAAATGCATTGTCATGGACTTCACTTCACAGTGGTGGGGTGTGGGAGAGAGTGTCTGAAAGAGTCATAACTGAGGTCTGTCTGCGCGAATTTCCGCACCGTACGCTGTATGAGCTTGACACGTGCAGTAGCTGTTGGCATGACGTCATTGACACATGATGTGACATCAGCCGATAGGGCGGAGGGCTATTTGACCCTCTTTGAATCAAAGACAATCAACATTGCTCAACCGTATATGATTCAGCACCCCAAAATACCCCCTTTCAGATGACTTTTGCTGAATTATATGAGTCAACAATGAATATTTGCGAGATTATTTTATTTGGTTTCTTTGACCACATTTTACCTCATTTGACTTCCTTCGATCAAAGCTAAGCAACACCTATCGCAAGATTCGATTTCGGCGCTACGAGCTACGCCCGTCGGCCAGGTGGACAGCTATTTGTCCTCTTTGAATCAAAGATAGGGAACAATTCTCGGCAAAATATTTTTCAGCTCATAGGCATAGCTCAGTTGATAAAGCGCTCGTCTTCTATGACCGTGTGTCATGTCCTGGGATCGCGCCTCGCTACCAACCAATGAGTTTCTTCCCTCGTGGGCACGGTGTGACATGCAGATGTGAAATAGCATTAGCAGTTGAAAGCGTCGCAAAACATTAATTGGAAGGATTCGTCTCAAACCTCCATCAATTAAACAAGGCTAGAATATAATTTGTGGTGAATTTTGGCGATCGCATAGGTACAGTTTTTTACTTTCAACGGCTGGTTCATCGATGTTAAAAGTATAGTTTTAGGCTAAATGATATGTATGCGCAGTATGTATTCGAAGATGTGTGTCACAAGTGCTAACGAGAAGACTGACCAGTCAGTTTGAGCTTACACCCACGTCGCTTAATACATGCAACCTGTCCTGTAATGCCGAAGTCTGACAGCCTTCTCTGCTGAGGAGCTACACTTAGCTCTCGGACATTTCTTTGTAATGCAAATCATCAGCATCTTAGTGCATTATTATTCGTCTTCCAATCACACTGGTTTGCTAAGTACCACAAAGCTGAACACATTTTTCGCATGCAATTGGTTCGCATGAGTTACGGAAACGTCTCATTGTAAATGTCTGATAACCTCGTAATTTATTTTTTCGATGCATATTTACCAATTATTCCAAACTTTGCTTGCATACAATATCTTAGTTTAGTCATTTTTATGATTTGCAATCCAATAATTCTTGAGAAGCATGATGTTCTACGTTATTTACTGCAATTCCGAGCAAACAGCTCAGTTTTTATAATTTTGCATGTCATAATCTGACAGCCAATTAACCCACGACAAGGCTGACAAAATTATTTCATTTCATTCCACAGATACATCATGGAGTATGAAAGAGAACCAATGAAGCTTGGCGTACCGAAAAAGGGGGTAAGTGTTTAATTGTTTATTATTATTTTGCTGCGACATAAAATATATCACGTTGTTGATGTATTCTTCTTAGATGACAGTTATGTGATGTGTGGTGTCATATTAATCCTCCCTTTGACAAACGGAAGGCAAGGGGAGGAGACGGTGGAGATATGATATTTGTGATGAGTAATAACAGCTCCAGGTAATTGTTGTGCATGGTTGCTGCATAACTTGTTGCGCTATGCTCACTAAATTTACGGCACCTTATGCATCAGCGATTTAGAGCACACCCTTAAAATCGCATGTCCAGTGTGGTTTGTTGTCGTAGTCTCCTTTGTTGAATTGTATCAAGTATCCGTGACGTTATTGCGGAATACCCCCTGAAACCATCGAGAAAACCAAAAGAATATGACAAAATGACAAATTGTAATGTCCTAAAAATGAAATATTGATCTTGAATTTATAACATAAACTGAGCTCACTTAGTGGTGCACCCAGCCGCTCGGGTAAGGGGGCTAATCGTTCTGCCAAAAAGCGTAGCCTACCCACAATTTGTTGTTTCTTTTCTCTGATTAGGACCACTTCATTTGCCGTTCCATTAAACGAAAACAAGCGCAAATGAATGACTGCGATAATTTGGGGTTTTGACCAAGGGCTTAGTACATAAATATTGCACACCCATCTGACGGAATTGGCCGGAAGTTTGTTTGTTAGGCATATCATCATTACAGCAATGCTTGTGAATTCCTCCGTGATGGAGTGTGCCCACCGTTAAACAGTTCCAGGGACGCGTGAACCCAAACTTGCGACCCTGGCACAAAGTCTGAACCTGGATGTTTAAATTGATACCTGGATGTTTAAATTAGGTTTGTGGTTCCTGATTGCTATCGATTCCGCAATTTTAAGTTCTGCTACATTCTTGGAAACATGAATCATTTAAATTCTAATGGACTTTACTGTGATTGATGCGCTAGGCTGTGTTTGACTGAACTGGTCACCGAAAGTTGTGTTTTGTCTCATGTTTGCGTCCCGCGGATGTTCGTTGACTTGATTCCGTACCCGGCGTTTTGGCTGCCTTATGTACGGAGTACTCATACATTGATTACAGCTGGCGGATGTATCTTCATGCATGGTCTGGCATATTTTATCATCGTTCCATCCGAAAACCATTGAGTCATGTATGCGCGTGTATATTCAGTGACTTAGTGTGACATTGTTTGTCGAAGATGTGAAAACTATCACGCTGAAGAACGTCCCTTAGCGAAATAATATAATGTTTCGCTTGACAGTTGCTATATTTAAAGACAATGTGATGAAAAGACTACTTCTGAAAGTCAATGCACATTACACAAGCCCCTAGCACTTCCTTGTTCTCTAGATTGCCTATTCCCATATATTTTAGAGACCTGTCAGCTCGACTACCCGTCTACCCGTTGGCGGTAAATAAAACAACTTTTAGTCATCTTGTATCGCTATTTCCAACGACCTTTTCCTGTTCTCTTCCAGTTCCAAACTGTCCTTCTCACTGCCTCAAAACAATTTCAAGTCCGGGACTGGCGATTTTGGGATTATGTCGCCAGCGCCATGGTGCTAAAAAATAACGGAAAACGATGTCTGAAAGCAAGGCAGAAAAGCAAGGCACCAAAGGACAGGTATCGTCGCTGTGAAGCGTTCGCGCGCATTGTTGATCGGACAATACATCAGAAGTCGGACTTCAACGACGGCACAGCGACGAAAGCGCTGAGCTCTGAAACCCACCGAGCTGGCACCGAGAGCTGTCCAGCGCTGTCGCCATCACCCGTCTGTGTAACCGACTACTTCGACAACCCAGACAGCAACCCGGAGAATGACCCCACACGGACAGCGTTCAGCTCTGAAACCCACCGAGCTGACGCCGAGAGCTGTCCAGCGCTGTCGCCATCACCCGTCTGTGTAACCGACTACTCCGACAACACAGACAGCAACCCGGAGAATGACCCCACACGGAACACCCCACATGTCTCATTGAACGTTTCAAGTTCGAGTTAGATTTGAAGCGTATTTAATTTGCTTTCTTCCACTACGACTTGAGCATGCCAAGTAATGACAGTCACATGCTCCATCCTCACATATAGGTCAAAGTCGAATATCGAACTGGAACTCGTTGACCTCTGTAGGTCACATCTTTCGATGCCCCGGGAAACGGCGTGAGTTGTCGACGTGTTTTTGCACCAGATATGTTCGTGGCGATTTTAAAACAAATTGAAGGGGTCGCGATTTCCCGTTCCGCCGGGTCCCATGCTAAACCCTATGGGAAATTAACCATTAGGTCGAAAACTGATTTTATCGGGACATGTTTTGATGTCTCCGGAATTAATCGGACGCCAATGATTCTAGTGCCACCGTTGGACTGTCCATGTTACTGGTGTTAAAACGTTGTTTCTTTTGTACATATTCCATCATGTGAACGGCTTGACCTGACATGACCTATGACCTGCCAAGGTCACATGTCTCATTGAACGTTTCAATTTAGATTTAGATTTGAAGCGTATTTAATTTGCTTTCTTCCATTACGACTTGAGCATGCCAAGTAATGACAGTCACATGCTCCATCCTCACATATAGGTCAAAGTCGAATATCGAACTGGAACTCGTTGACCTCTGTAGGTCACATCTTTCGATGCCCCGGGAAACGGCGTGAGTTGTCGACGTGTTTTTGCACCACATATGTTCGTGGCGATTTTAAAAGAAATTGAAGGGGTCGCGATTTCCAGTTCCGCCAGGTCCCATGCTAAACCCTATGGGAAATTAACCATTAGGTCGAAAACTGATTTTATCGGGACATGTTTTGATGTCTCCGGAATTAATTGGACGCCAATGATTCTAGTGCCACCGTTGCACTGTCCATGTTACTGGTGTTAAAACGTTGTTTCTTTTGTACATATTCCATCATGTGAACGGCTTGACCTGACATGACCTCTGACCTGCCAAGGTCACATGTCTCATTGAACGTTTCAATTTCGATTTAGATTTGAAGCGTATTTAATTTGCTTTCTTCCATTACGACTTGAGCATGCCAAGTAATGACAGTCACATGCTCCATCCTCACATATAGGTCAAAGTCGAATATCGAACTGGAACTCGTTGACCTCTGTAGGTCACATCTTTCGATGCCCCGGGAAACGGCGTGAGTTGTCGACGTGTTTTTGCACCACATATGTTTGTGGCGATTTTACAAGAAATTGAAGGGGTCGCGATTTCCCGTTCCGCCGGGTCCCATGCTAAACCCTATGGGAAATTAACCATTAGGTCGAAAACTGATTTTATCGGGACATATTTTGATATATCTCCGGAATTAATCGGACGCCAATGATTCTAGTGCCACCGCTGGACTGCCCACGTTATTGGCGTTACGACTATGTGTATTGCATACACATTTCCTGAATGGGAAAGTGAATAATGCATGGGAATGTGTGGGAAGCAATGCTGTGAGTAATATAGTTACATAATTGGTTATAACTCATTAACCGTTTGTGCTACGGAGTAAATAATAGCAGTGTCGGAATCAGCGTGTCGTTGCGAATCGAATGCGCTATATATCCCAGGCATTCCGGCATTATTTGATTGCTGACCTATGTTGACCTCTGGCGGTCAAACCATTCGATGCCCCGTGGAATGCGTCTGCATGGTGGGTCAGGGACCTTGGTACTACCGTCTCACCGAGTTTGGGCGAAATCGAAGGGGTCGTCTATTTCTGCTGAATGTGAATATCGAACTCCTGCCAACTTCACGGACGTGAATGAAGGGACGTAGCCAGTAGCGTCGTCAAGGAATTATTCCAGTGGGGGAGGGGCAAGGTCGAAAGGGGCCTCCATTGTGTTTGGCCATCCTATTGTTCTTTAAGGCTTTTAGTATGGTTCGGGAATGGGACACATGATTTCATATTGATGCTCTGTTTTTTTGGCATTGTGCATCATTGCTATTTTACTCAATTTTACTCATTTAATCAAAACCAAACAGCAGCAATCATTCTTTCCCAGAAAACCGGACCAAGCCGGGTATTAATTAGTAATATGTGGATAAATTCCTAAGTGTCAAACAAACCAACGCTTCCGTGCTTTCTGGACCAGAACAGTCCTCCCGCTGGCCTCTAGATGGCTGCGAGTTGGCGGGGCTGGTGCTGAGCATGTCTTATAGGTATCTTTCCATTGATCAACCCACTTTTATGTCCTCCAAGTATAACTGAATATAGCTAGATTCATCACTACTGTTATTTATTACCACCAGCTTGTCCTAAGCAAAGCTTAGCCGATTATTTCTCAGTCCTAGGACGATGCCTTCCTTCAGGTGACGGCGAGAGGTGGATTGCATTGGTTTTCTGACCGCCATTTTCGGAATTTGCTGATTTTTAGAACATTTGGTGCTGGCTGCAAGGCGCCTGTCACACAAGCTAAAATAGCAAATTCTTAGCGGACAGCTTCACGGCAAGAACAAGCATTGAACAACAATGTACCAACGGTAATGCAAGAATGCAACAATGGCAATTCATACATAATGTAAAACATTCAAATTCCACGCAGTCACGCCCATGGTTTTCTCTGTGCCGTACCGTTTTGCACATGATATTTAGAAGGCATGGAAGATAGGAAGCCCCAATCATGCACGCCGTAATAACAGAAAAGAAGTTTGTAGGCAGAAAACGCATTTAAATAAGTTATTCGTCCAATTTTATATGGATATAGGTATTGTTTTGTATGCTTGCCAGGGTTAATTTTCTCCTTAATGGTGCATTAGCCCCATGGGCGTATGTTTCTGAAAATTATTGAGGGACCAGTAGAGTACCTATATATGCGTCAATGGGAGGGGGCGAACGGATTTGCAGGGAGTCCATCTACGCCCATTAAAAAGTCCTTGGATGTCGACCGCTATTTTGTCAAAGGGGACCTTTTGAAATTAAATAATTAGTGATCAACTGAATTCTCCCGTGGAGGGGCCCAATCTACGACTATCGTTCCTGGTTCGTCGGATTTAAACTTCAAATTTCACTTTCAGCAGCAGTTTGTCAGCCGTGCCACAGCAGCAGTCCGTCAGCCGTGCCACAGCAGCAGTCCGTCAGCCGTGCCACAGCAGCAGTCCGTCAGCCGTGCCACAGCAGCAGTCCGTCAGCCGTGCCACAGCAGCAGTCCGTCAGCCGTGCCACAGCAACAGTCCGTCAGCCGTGCCACAGCAGCAGTCCGTCAGCCGTGCCACAGCAGCAGTCCGTCAGCCGTGCCACAGCAGCAGTCCGTCAGCCGTGCCACAGTAGCAAGTCTGTCAGCCGTGCCACAGCATATTTCCCGCCATGGCGCTGACACATGTTCTCTGGCGTCGACATGGCGCGGACTGAAGGCGAATATGAGATACATGAAATACTGCGTTTGGAGGACTCGCATTGTTTCTATTGCCATCATACGTTCACAGATGCCAACTATACCCTTCAATGTGTACCTAGGAATTGGTTACTGCTACATATGGTTACATACAATTACATACGATGCTGCCAGTAAGTGAATATTTTTATTCGCGTCATCCACGGAGGCACGGCGTCTCACCAGGAATTGACACTGCACGTGACACGACCTGCATTTTATTGCATAGTCTTGCAGTCGTGCACAATGTAACTGCATTCGACACTTTCAACCAATCTAAGCGGATCCACCGAGATCAACCGTCGACTCAGAGCAGCTACGTGGACCGACCTGGATCCACAGCAGCCACACGATCCGCAGTAGCCACCGAGCAGCTACATGATCTACAGTAACCACCGAGCAGCTACATGATCTACAGTAGCCACCGAGCAGCTACATGATCTACAGTAGCCACCGAGCAGCTACATGATCTACAGTAGCCACCGAGCAGCTACATGATCTACAGTAGCCACCGAGCAGCTACACGATCCGCAGTAGCCACCGAGCAGCCACACGATCTACAGTAGCCACCGAGCAGCTACATGATCTACAGTAGCCACCGAGCAGCTACACGATCCGCAGTAGCCATCGATCAGCTACATGATCTACAGTAGCCACCGAGCGGCTATACGGCCCGCAGGGGTCCACAGTTGATGTCGAACGGCCACAGGGATCCGTCAAGACCCACAGGTCGCGCCGAACACCGCAGACACCCAAAGCAATCAGCTACATGTATTCACGGTCTCGAATCCGCTCCTTCCTTTTCAAGTTCCGGTTGCTGAAACGGAAGACACCGGACGTGAACGTGCGCCCGTGTGCGATATCCCACAGCGCTGCACGGTGCATCGGCATACTACATAATGTATGATATCATATATACTATATGATATATTCAACATACTACATTGGTTCCTTCACCAGCTGTGATATGGAAATTGGAAGCGTCGTGTGTTGCTTCAGGTCACGTAACGTAACGTGAACATCCTGGTCAGCCCATCACCTAGGTTCAGCGATAAACAGTCAGAAGAATTCAACTCAAACGCTGCACTACTGCAATAAACAGATACAATTTTCGTCAACCTGGTGTCAAAGTGTCACCACATAATATCTATATATGGATGTCACCACATGCTACTGATATATGGATGTCACCACATTATACATATATATGGATGTAACCACATGATACCTGTATATGGTTGCCACTGCGTGAAAACTGTATATGGATAGCTTGTGGTGAAGACCGCTAACGAAGGCAAGTCTTTTTTCAGTCTTGCAGAAAATGTTTTGCCTTTTCCAAAACACCCAAGGTAACGAAGAACGCTTAATGGGTGTACTTCGCCTCAAAGCAAAAGCTTACTTCATCGGTAAATCCAATAATGCCACATGCACAAGGAAAGCTTTGGAGCGCCGGCCAACTTCTTCAGTAGGAAGACGACTAATGGCTGGTTATTTGGGCTTAGGGGCGCATCGACTGCTTCGGTCATACAGCGCCCATAGAAGACGACTAATGGGAAACGAGCTGCGTCACAATGGGAGAGCATAGGCGAGCCATCATCAGCCGGCACAACGATAGAGTACCGACCTCTCCCGCGGAAGCGCCTACAACTGCGCACTTGGAAAGTAATGCAGGATGGCCTGCAATGGCATTAGTTTTTTTGAATTTAAAATTATTTCGACGCTTTATTACGACGCCCAACGTTTCGGTATCACGCCTTCTTCCAGGACAAGCAGAGTAAACACGTTTTCAAGCCAGAATGGCCACAACGCACGATGTCGTACATCGTGGCCATTCTCACCGGAAGACGTGTTCACCTTTTGCCTGCACTCGCAGAACGTACGACACCGAAACGTCGGGCTCTGTGACACGTAAATAATTTCACCCTAATGTTAAACAACCAATACCGATACCGGCCATCGTACATTGGTGGTGGTGGATTGGAGTTCAGGGGCGCGTCGACATCTAGGGTCATTTTGCGTCCATAACTGAAATGCAATCAATCTACGGTGCTGCTATCATGGCTCTCACTATCCATCTTCACGGGTGGGGGTATATCACGTCAAGGCGAGCTTGTCGAATGAACATGAAAATATTCCCAGACGCAACGGCCTCAGAGTCGTTCCCACCATCGTACATTACTTCCAACGCGTCTGCCATCCACCAGCCGCGTCCTCACTTGGGTTGGTTGGTTGGTTGGCTATTGATTTTACGACACATCGACCGTTGAGTCATGCAGGATCGCCAATATCTCACGCCGATTGGTCGCGGGCGAAGAGTAGCGACAGGCGAGACTCGAACCCACACGCACTCACTTGGGGAACCAGACGTGTTTGCTGGTGTGCGTGAGCCGCATCAGCTGCTCGCGGGTCTGCTTGTCGGAGCGCTTGACAAACGTCTGCTTGTGCGGCTGCACACCCCTGAGACGGGCGTCCAGCCCGTCTGTGTAGGGCGCCCGCAGCGCCGACTGCTGGCCGTCGGTCTGCTCCTGCGGCAGCGGCTGCCCAGTGGGCGTGGTCAGTCGGGCGGTGGGCGTGGTCAGTCGGGCGGTGGGCGTGGTCAGTCGGGTGGTGGGCGTGGTCAGTCGGCCGGTGGGCGGGGCAGGAGTGTGGCGGGCGGGTCACTGACTGGGTGGGCGCGGTCGGTAGTCAGTCGGGAGGGCGGGGTGGTGGTCAGACAAGAAGGCGATAGTCTGAAGGGCAGGGGACTAGTCGGGTGGGAGGGTTGGTTGGTTATTTGTTTTTTCGACACATCGACCGTTGAGTCGTGTAGCGTCGCTAGTCTCTCACGCCGATTGGTCGCTGGCGATGAGTAGCGAGAGGTGAGACTCAAACCCACGGCCTTTCGATTGTGAGACGAGCACCTTACCCCTGGACTACTCGTCGCCGGCTCCATAGGTCAGTGGTATGGTTGACCGCATCAGGTGATAGGCGCTCAGCACCAGTCGGCCAGACGCGGCTGAGCAGAACGCTTTGCAGTACGCAACGGTCTGGATACAAAGGATAGACCACGGTGATGATCTTCAAACTTCTCACAGGAGAATGAAGCTCCACCTGATATCAGTTGCACGAGGAGGTAGTTTCTACCTAAGGCTCTTGCAGATGGCAGTAGTTCCGACCAATAACACTTCTCGGGAGGTAGTTTCAAGCTAAGAACATTCGTGGGCCGATGCAACTGCTAAATCCGACCTAAAGCACTTCCAGGTCAGGCACCTCTTACAAATAACATTCGTAGGAAGAGGTAGTCCTGTCAAACAGCATTTGCAGGGTCTGGGAGTTCCAGGTGCGACTGGTGGTCTTCAACGTCAGACTATTCCTAGGGACCGAAGCTCCTCCCCAAGAGAACTCATGGGGGACGTGGCCACCGCCTCAGCGCACTCGCAGACCGCACGTAGTCAGTGTAAAATTTTTCACCATGTGACCTGGAAATTCACAGTTTATGGAGTTGTGCTATTTCATCCTCGTCTTAGGTTTTACCATTTTGCCACATGATGTATGGGCAGTCCTCATGCATACGACTGCTAAATAATGTACAGTGCATGTGACTGAAGTGAAAGGCATTCCGCTTTTTAATCCTTAAGTGGCAATCCTTTATTTCCTTCCAATCTTTCAGCAACTTCTTCCTTCATCCACACAGTTAATGGGGAAGCAACTTTAGGACACTGCACGTGGTTCATACCCTATACAAATATTAGGGGAAGAAGTGCACTCCCCAGAACATCTCGCGGGGAAGTTCATCTCCTACCTGAGAACCTGCATGCGAGCCGGTTGTTACCTTTGAGCACTCGTAGGGGAACGACGGCTGCGGGTGCCAGCAGACGATGGTGGAGCCATTCCCAGCCACGACCACCTTGTGTTCATCCGCACTGAAAACGGCCAGTTTGTTAGGGTCAGTGCAACAGGGCCAGTGCATTATGGCCAGTACAGTAGGGCCAGTACAGTAGGCCCAGTACATTATGGTCATTAAATTAGGGTCAGTACATTAGGGCCAGTACAGTATTGCCAGTTCAGTAAGGGCAATACATTTGGGTCAGTACATTAGGGCCAGTACATTAGGGCAAATACATGAGGATCAGTACATTAGGGCCGTGCATTAGGGCCAGTACACTAGGGCCAATACATTAGGGTCAGTACATTAGGGCCAGTGCATTAAGGCAACTACATCAGGGCCAGTACATTAGGGCCAGTGACGGCCTATCGTAATGATCTGCTCAGGCTAGGTCTACGCTAGTGACGGATCCGGTTGAGTGCACCGAGATGCCCCCCACGGAGAAGCAGCACGACTGACTGAAAAGGGTGCCGCCCCCAGAACAACACAACCGACTGAAAAGGGGTGCCACCCCCAGAACAACACACTGACTGAAGATGGCTCCACCCCCAGAACAACACAACTGACTGAAACGGGAGCCTCCCCCAGAACAACACAACTGACTGAAACGGGAGCCTCCCCCAGAACAACACAACTGACTGAAAAGGGAGCCGCCCCCAGAACAACACAACCGACTGAAAAGGGGCGCCACCCCCGGAACAACACAACTGACTGAAGATGGCTCCGCCCCCAGAACAACACAACTGACTGAAAAGGGCGCCACCCCAGAACAACACAACTGACTGAAAAGGGCGCCACCCCCGGAACAACACAACTGACTGAAGATGGCGCTGCCCCCAGAACAACACACTGACTGAAAAGGCGCCACCTTCACACCAACACAACTGAGTGAAGATGGCGCCGCCCCCAGAACAACACAACTGACTGAAAAGGGCGCCGCCTTCAGAACAATCCGGTGCAATCTCTCATTCTTTATCGGAGGAAGGCGACCCTCTAGGCAAACTCGAGCGATTGGGAAATGTCCAGTGTGTCGCAAGTGTTGAACCCGGCACCTTTGGCACCTAAGTTAAATACCTTCACCACTCGACCATCCCCGCCCCACAGGACATGTCAATTAGAAAAGGAAGTGTGTAAAAAATACTTAATCAACATCGAATTTGCATCCCTCCCAGAATTGTAGGGCATCGTGTCTCTACATGTACATGAGCGCAATATTGACGCCTGACTTCCGACAGCACCGTGCATCGCATGCCAGCCAGCGAGGAGCGCCGACACTGACACTGACACTGACAATGACAGTCACCGGTGGACCTGACGCTGTGACGTCAGCAGCCACTGGAACGTCAGAGTCCGCTGGAAGATTGCACCACCCAGAATCATTGCATATTGGGCGATTCACGACGCACTTTATGCCCATTCACGGCCAACGGCGCCGCCCACACTGTTTCGCCGGTGGGCCGCGGGATTGGGAAATGTCCGGAGCGGTGCGAGTGTCGAACCCGGGACCTTTGGTACCCACAGACTAACACCTCAGCCACCCGGCGACTCCCGCGCCACCACCCAGCCTTACCGGGCGTCCAAGGTGCTGGCTAGACGTCGCCTCACGATGCCTGCAAAACAAGTGTGTGTGTGACAGGTGTTTTGGAATGGCATGATTTTGACATCAGTACAGTGACACTGGACTGAAGTCAAAATTAGATTGCATTTTGAAGGGGACGAGTAGTCTAGGGGTATGCTGCCGTCCATAGGCGTAGGAACCGGTGGGGCCGCTGGGGCCATGGCCCCACCACTTTTTGACCTGGTGGGGCCAGCAATGTTAACTGGCCCCACCACTTCTTGAGCAATAACTACCAAAGATAAATAAGAAAACAACGTGATGTAAAGAAATTATCAGAACCATGAGAGAAACCATTAAAACAATCATATAGATGACTGGTACACATGGCGTGCCTTTTATTTACAGACCGGGGCTGCGGAGTCGGAGTCGACAAAATTATGCCGACTCCGACTCCGCCTGACACGGGCTGGTGACATTAGCTTGCTAACCAATGTTCGCCGTTTTCCGGTGCAAACCTATGTTAATTCGAGCGTACTAGCAACATTTCCAGAAACGGAGGATCAACCGTTGCTATAAGCACGTTTTCCCGCGTCTTCCTGCGCGAGAAAAAGCCGGCAGAGCATTTATCCGTCGTCGGCATTGCATTCAATTATTGATGCAGAAAATTAAGTTCGGTCTGTTATATTTATGAGTTTGTGATTTTACTGGCCAAGTCGGAGTCGATCCCGGAGTCGGAGTCGACTCCGGGGTCGGAGTCGGAGTCACCCAGAAACCCATCGACTCCGCAGCCATGTTACATACTAGCAGTTTAGTCACTTACGTCTATTGCTAGCTTGATTTGGCGCACAAGAGACATTTCTGACAACTAGCCCAAACCCGATTTATAAATGTGTATGAAGGCACCTTGGCCCAAGCCGCCCGCCCCAAACTGATGCTGGATGCAGGTTTCTTGACTCAATAGTGGAAGTAACACTGGCGGATCCAGGGGGCATTAGGGGCAAATGCCCCCAAAACCAAAATAGCCGACATTTCGTAAAAACCATGTTTTTCGCGATTTTTCCGAAATGCCCCCCCTCCCCAAACCGATAAAAATATCCGTCCTGGATCCGCCAGTGGGAAACAACTGGTAATTAATGTATGCATGGCTATTTGAAGTTGTCAATGATAAGATAATATGAATGCTAATTCTAACGATGACCCTTGATACCATATTTGCAATTTGTCATGAAAGATCAGTGCTGGGCACGCGATCGAAAATAGGTGGTCCGCGATTGGTATTCCGCTATCGAAAATTTGGCGTTCCGCGATCGCAGAATATTGATTTAATTTTCAATTAAAATTCCGCGATCGTTAATTCCGCCATCGGTAATCGCTAGCGAAGTTTTTCAGCACCCAAAAGCACCCCAGCGAAGTTTTACCGCTTATTCGCGCATTTCTTCAAAGAAATGAAGTCAATAAGCGGTAAAGCGGTAGCGCGGGACAATTTTTGTCTTTTCTAGCTTTACATTTTGGATCGCGGACTAAAAATTGCGGAATTTAAGGAGGAAAAAATCCGCGATCGCGATCGCGGAATTTATTCAAATTTAATCAATTTCTGCGATCGATTTTTGGTAGTCTGCGATCGCGGAATCGCGAAGTATAATTCCGCGATGCCCAGCACTGTGAAAGAGTATCTTTTACCTTGCCTCGCGTTTCAGGCCGGGAGAAGACATGGTTATTGTCATGATTGGGACGAGTGGTGGGGTCACGACCCATCTGCCACTTACTCCTTTGGTGACCATGGGCGTAGCAATGTGCCGAAAAGTGGGGGGAGGGCGAAGAAAACTTTGGTCCTGTATTATATAAAAAAAAGAAATCCACACCATCCTGATAAAATTTCTCAACGGATTTGGGCTCCTTATGATTTGGTCTTTCTCCTGAGATATAAAACTTCTATGTAGCAAAATATTTGGCAAAATTAAGGAATTGTTTCGACTGAAAAGTGGGGGACATGGCCCCCTGCCCCCTGTTCCTACGCCTATGCCATGGTCTGTGTGAATGAGGATTGTTCATATTTGTACTATTGTGATCTTAGCAATAAATACGTCTAGTTGCAGATCCAGGAAATGTGAATTGGGACCTTAGATATTCCTCAGACATGTGCACCAATGTGCCACTGCCTACTTTCCACTTTTAACTTTGGTCTATAGAATGGCACATGCTAGACCAGCAGACATCTTTTGTTGGTGAAGTAGAAAAGTTCTGCTTTATCAACAATCTATGGATGAATATGGACCCTGTTCTAAACTTGATAAATGATGAGTTTACCAATAGGTGTATCTAGCTAGCATCCTTCTTCCAATGCCATGAGAGGATGAACTTCCTCGGACATGAGGGGCCACCTCTGACAAATGGGTGACAAAGTTGTTATGTCCTGGTGCTGGTATGCATTTTGTACTCATTTGGGTGATGATTCCTTTCACAACACCTACATTCCACAACTTTTGTGTGTAATGCGGGTTCCATATTTGAGGCAAGTTCACGTTGCTTTTCACCGAATTTCAGTCGTTTCATTAAAAAACACACACATGTCAATTTTAACCGGGGAGGTCATGTCATCTCTCTTGAAACCTGAAATCCCATCAGCTACGTAATACTTAGCTGAAAATGGCATCTACCATCCCCTCCCACATGGTATGAAAAAAGCGAAAAAAAACTTTAGCCGGAAGGGTAATTTCCGGCTACCGGAAGGCAAAATTTCGGCTACCAGAAGGTGTTTTACACCCACACGGCCTAACCGGAAGGCGATAATAACAAACAAAAAACCGCACATAACGATATATGTGCGGCCCCAGTCACTAGTTTGGCTTTTTCTCCTACCGCGCCCTCCCCCGGTTGACGACACTCGTCCGGGCAATTTGCCCCTCTTGGGGGAAAATCCGTGGCGTCGCCACTGCACCAGTCACCACTTTCCTAACACATGAGGGAGCATCAAGCAATTTGACTAATCTAGCTTCAGATATTTGTTTTATACATACAGTTTTACTCACCATTGAGCAACTGTCTACCCCACCCAATGGCATTTTTATTTGTGTTGATTAAATGTAATAATAACATAAGGTGGCGGATGCTGGCAGACATCCTAAGGGTTCCTCTTCATTTCCAGAAATCGTGTTTTACAAAACAAAACAAAAAACTATTCCATGACCAACTGCTTCACCATCCTGTACCCCTGGTTGTGCTAGAGGCTCTGAAGATGGACATACGAAGTTTCTTCGCGAAAAAGGTAAGTAAGGGTGGATGTAATTATGCATCAACAAACAGTTGATCGCGCTACTTACCTATGCAGCTAAATGAAAAAACTACGTTTTTTCCATTAGGCACTTTATGCCATGCCAACATTCACTCTTCACTGTTGCTATGCTGAACGATATGCCTGTATATACCTGTAGCGATGTATGTGTATACCGATATACCTGTTACCTGTTTCGTCACTTCGAATAATACTAATAATAATAGCAATAATAATAATTAGCATAATTTCTCCAAATTCATAATTAGTGGCATCGTAGATTGAATTAAAATTAGGACGTCACCACTATGTGAACATGCTGGTTGGAGCGCTTTCGATCCGTATTACGAATCGTCATCGGCAACACTCGGTACGGATTCACTCAGTGGTGATGTCCTAATTTTAATTGAATTATCATAATATTGTCAACTGCAGTTGCTTCATAGAAGTCCCTTCATTGACGGATATTTATCACATGCTGCTATTCACAGTCCACCCTGGATAATCCATCCGCTCCTGCGCCTACACCTGCACCGTCTGCTCCTGCGTGTTTGCCTACGCCAACGCATCCTGTGCCAGAACCCACGTCTCCTTCTGCGCCAGCATCCGCTTCTTCAAGCAGCCCCTCTGACCTGCATACTGATGCTGAGGGAAAGATAGAGCTTGTCTTCGGCAAATCGGCAAACAGTGGGATATCGCCGGCAACTGCAGGTGATGTGAACAACTCCTTGCCGGTTTGATATGCATACCTACTTTTAATTTCACTTTTGGTGACTTAACCCTATTACGAGGTTCCAGTTTCTGGCGGGGGCCTATTCGGCCCCCCCAAGATCTGGCGATCTATGCTTCCTAGCGCAAATCCGAAAATGGCGTTGGATAGCTCGTACCGTGAACTCTAGAAAGTATTTCGGTAATTTTGTACCTCAGGTCAATGGTTTGACCTCCAGAGGTCATCGACCATATAGAGGTTACGCACATTTTTCGCCAATAACCTTTCACCTGATTCAGATAGAGACTTAAACTCAACGTCATCGTGTTCGCCTTGTTAAGAAGGTTCGAATGATATATAGTCTACCCTAGCCAGGTCAGTTTTGACTGTTGAGCTTAGGTCACGTGACCTACGATGACCTAAAGTCACCAAAAGGGGTCAAGCTGCATATCATATGAAAGCTGGTGATAAAACAAACACAATGGCGTTGAGTTTGACGCTCTAGCTCAATGTGGCGGAGAGCAGTGGTCCAAAAACGGTTTTTGAGCCCTGGTGACCTCGGATGACCTCAGAAAGGGAAACCGTCAAATTTCACCCCAGAAATCTGTGAAAAGGTGGGAGTGAACATGATTCGGAAAGTTGTGAGCCGTTTTGATCATATTTGTGGCTTTGGCAGTGTCATTTTTATTTTTCCCATGTTATTCCAATTGGAGAGGTCACCTCGTCACCTGACGACAGGTCAACGCTAGAGAAAAAAACCGAACTATATGTTATACATCTCTGTAGGGCCATGAAGTGTGGTAATTTTTAAATTGACCGGTGTAAAAGTGTGGGTGCGATGGGGCTCCAAAGTTGAAATGAGGTGACCTCAGTTGGCCTGTTCTGGTGACCTGACCTGACGTGACCCGGGGTTAAAATTTTGACACAACCTGTCAAAAGGACCAATAAAGAAAGTCAGAAGGTTTCAGGTCTTTATCGCCAGCCGTTCAGGAGAAACTAGCAAAAAACCTGAGGGAGGCCTTAAAGGCCCCCGCCAGCAGTAATAAATAGGCTTAATGTGTTTCTGAATTCCATTACACCGAATGTAAATGTCTAATGTGCTATATCATCCAAAGTGAGGCAGTTAATTAATTTGGTCAAATCCGATATTGCTTATTTTACTGCACATACCCCACTTATATGTTATTCGTACCAAGTACCAACACAAATGTCACACATTGCGATTAAGAGAGGTCTGTAGTAGTGTACATTTATCGTTCCTTAGGGGTTTAAACGTACATAAATGAAATAGTGGGGTTTACAGCTAATTGACTTGTGTAAGATCCTAGAAATGACATTAAGTTCATAACCTATTCTGCTTAAAGTTATCTAATCAGCCAGTGAAGCAAAGAAGCAATGGCCTTCTAATGGAAGTAGTGTATCTGCACAGGTGGTATAGCTAACTGATTTTTGGTTGTGTTGAGGACTTGAGGTCAATACAGGGGCGCAGCCAGGGGGAGGGGCAATTGTCCCCCCCCCCGTTACGACCGATGTTTTTTCTTTTTTTTAACCATTGGAACTGCCCATCAGCAACAGTCTACCCCTCCCCTTTAGCATTACCTTGCTCCCCCCCTTAGGACAGTCCTGGCTGCGCCCCCTGGGTCAATATCTCCATGAACATGAGAAGTATTACTTGTGGCACCTTTTTATGAATGAAGGTAATTCACACCTGCAAAGTGGTGCAATAAGACAGCTGTTTCAAACAATATAAATGAATTGCAGGCAAAACAATCGACAGAACAACCCAGTGAAAAACATGTTGTGCATAAAAATATAATTGCTGTTGTTACTATCACACAGTCAATAATCACAGCTGCTGGAATACCAAGACTCGCAATTTTTTGTGAAAATAACGAGATAAATAATTGGTAATTAGTCGTATTTCCTGTTTTCAGTTCCACCATGCTCATCGTCTTGCTGTTCCACGGTCCATCCCCACCAACCGACCGACACTGCCACGCTCTCAAAGACTGCGCGTGATCAGGGCGGACGAACGCGATCATTTTGTCCCGAATGGTACAATAATTATGCGTGGCTAAGCCTCTGCTTAGAGTCTGGAAAGGTTTTCTGTCATGTATGCCGGAGGCAGCACAAGCTCGAAAAGCTAACGATGAGCAAAAACAAAGAGGCTGCGTATGTGGAAGATGGCTTCAACAATTGGAAGAAGGCGCAAGAGAGTTTCAAAACGCATGAAAATTCAATGTTCACCATGAGGCATGCACGAAAGAACTGAAAGTGAAACAGCAGACCATCTCTGCGCTTCTGTCTCAGCAGACCAGCGAGGAGCAGTCCCGGCGCAGAAAATGCCTGAAAAAGGTCATCGAGACTCTGGTATACTTATTGCGACAAAACATTCCCATAGGGGGAAACACGAAATGGACGGGAACCTCAGCCAACTCCTCCTCATCAGAAAGAAGGACGTACCAGAGCTCAACAACTGGAATCACTACCTGTCTCCCGTGATCCAGAACGAGCTGATTCGTTCGATCGGCACGACACTTCTGCGCAACATGCTGAAAGACATCCGAGAGGCAAAGTTCTTTGCTATTCTAGCAGACGAGGCCACTGACTTGTCACTCAAACAGCAGGTCAGCCTCTCCATACGTTGGGTGGACGCCAATCTGCAGATCAACGAGGATCCCGTGGAACTGATTCACACCGAGGTAACCACCGGTGAAGCACTTGCGGACACGCTTAAGGACGCACTGGTGCGTATGGAGCTGCCGCTGAGTCGCTGTCGCGGACAAGCCTACGATGGGGCTGCAAATATGCAGGGGCGAGTGAAAGGAGTGGCGGCGAGGATCAGCGAAGAGTGTCCATCAGCCCTGCATGTCCATTGTCTGGCACACTGTACAAATCTGGCGTTGCAGGGAGGCAGCCAGGAAAAACAAGATGATTCGAAATGCCCTGGATATTACCAACGAGCTGACATCCTTTGTCAGAAACTCGCCGAAGACGGCCGCAGCACTCCGACGCGTGACGCTGTCCGCAGAGTCAGCTGGCGGCACTCTGCGGCCGTTGTGCCCTACGCGATGGACCTGCCGTACCGCGTCACTGCGAAGCGTAGTGGATAACTACGAGCACGTGATGAGCACCCTGGAGGAAGTCAGTGCTGAGGCAAGTGACGATCATGGTCGAAAAGCAGGAGGAATGCTGGCGCTCATGGAGCAGTTCGATACGTTTATCGGGCTGCTCATTGCGATCGAGGTATTCTCTCTAGCAGAGGACCTGTCGCGTGGCCTCCAGTCAGCGACAGCGACAGTGGGAAACACACAGGAGGCGGTGAAACGTGTGTGTGGGCGCTATGAGGGATGCGCTCAACTGAGTCTTTCGACAGGATGTTCGAGAGAGCTGAAAGGTTGGCAGCGGCAGCGGGTGTGGATGGTCCCAAACTGCCTCGAAAGCGGAAAGTTCCCATGCCACTGGACGGCGGTGGACAGTACCACGACTCTACCGTGAAAGACCTACATCGACGCCAATTCTTCGAGATATTGGACACACTGACCACTCAGCTCAAGGAAAGGTTCCTGCAACCGACGTTCAGAAAGTGCGCGAGGTGGAGCGACTGTTGGAGGATGCCAGTGCGGGAAGGCGCTTCTACACCGTCCCCGTCGCCGTAAAGGATCTGTATGGCGGCGATCTGGATCTTGTACGATTGGAAGTGCAGCTGCAAATGCTACCTGATGTGGTTGGAGACGGAGGAAAGAGCGTGCACCAAGTGATTCAGGCTCTCGTGGGGGGCAAAGCAGTCGGGTGGTACAGTGTTCAGTAACATGATGAGCGAAGTGCTGACGCTGGTAAGGCTGTACCTTACTGTACCAGTAACAACGGCCACGGCAGAGCGCTCTTTCTCCTGTCTCCGACGCATCAAGTCGTATATCCGCTCTACCATGGGTCAGGCCCGACTTAACGCTGCGATGGTGTGCACTGTGCACCGTCAGCGCGTCGACGAGCTGGATGTGGATGCCATTGCCTCCAGAGTTCTTCGCAGCAAATGATCGGCGTCGCTCGTTCTTCGGCGTGTAATCAGGTTGAACATCACTGTGGCACTCTGTCTGCGAGATATACCCTGCGACTATTCCGAAATGCTAAGCAATGCTTGCTAAACCAGGTACAGGTGTATGTTGTGCTAGGATGGAGCTTAAGTCCTGTACTGCTTGTTTCCGTGGTCGTGGCTCGTTTATTCGTAAAATCCCTGGTGCCCCGGCGCGCAATCTTCGTGTTTGGGGCCTCGAATCGCGAGGGATAGATACTCTTTAGTTGCGATGGAAATATCAATCTTAATGAAAATGGCATGATTGACAACTAAAAAGTACATGCCTGTAATTGCGGCCCCTGTCAATGTTCATTGGCAGCCGGGGACGTCATCTGGGCGCTGATTTGGGTTCAGCAGATTATCACGACAGCAAGAAATGGTACTTTTCCGCGTACGTTCCTGGCTAACAAGTACACGTGAGTGGCGCAAATTATACGTCATCTGAAAGCTTGTTTCATGGTATTTCGATAATCATGGGAGACTTTCACACGAATGTGTTAGTTATTGTGTAAAATGGTGTTATTTAGACCCATGTCATATCCATCGACACTATTTAACTTAAGCGGGCCGAGCGACTCGGTGTTGGTAGCGCAGTTGGTAGCGCGTCGGTTTGCCGACTCGGAGGTAGCCGGTTCGAGCCTGGGGGCCGGCAGCTTTTTGTGCGCGTCGTGGGAAGTCGTTCTAATAAGCGACAGTGAATTAAGACACTGTTCACATGGGACAATCTTTTTCATAAAGAGAAGGGAAATATTCTGCAATATTCAATATTCAGATATTCTGCAAGGCTGGGGTTCTGCCACCTTAAATTTATGGTTGGGCACTTCTTCTAATCAGCCAGGCATAGGAAATACGGAACACGTCACGGCTTATGGCAGTGTCCAGGCCCACAGTCCTTTCCTGACACGGGCGGCGGACCATCGGGGGGTGGGACAGGAGACAGGATCCCTGAATTTAATCATTTGTGGCACTATGGCAGTGCATTGCAAATATTGAGCTAAAAACTATCGGTTGCCCTTTCCTCTCCCACCAGTAAACGCCGACCAACATTAGTCCCTGCTCCTCGAGGTGTGCATATAATAACAGTACATGATTATCAAGGTGACAAAACCAACAATTGTGCATGCTGCCGAACAGTCAAATGACTGAACCCGAGCTGGAGTCAGAGCGATGCCAGTTCTAAGCTCGGCTCCACGCCTTTTACGATACACGGCGAACACACGCCACCAGGACTGCGACAAGCATTGCTTTGACAGGAGCAGACGTTTGCTAAAATATTTCGGTGACAATCCTGAACTTTCTGGAGTGCCGGCGCAAAATAAAAAATCACGCTTTTCGTACCATGAACGCTCGATTTAGATTCGGCAACAACTTTGTGGAACCCGTAAGCGCTAAGACGGATTTTAGATGCTCGCATGAGGATTTCTGTTCGATTATCATGCATTGTCAAAGGCTTAACGCGGAACTTGGCAAGATTGGGGAAGCATCACCGTCCATTCCCCACCGTGGCTTTGCCCATGTTCGCACACCGTTATTCGGCATTTTCAGTCGAAATGAATTGGCTGCGTCGCTGACGCCATGTGAAACAAACTTCTGTCATGCATGCAATATTGCAGGGGTAACAGCAATTTCTATGCCAGACCAGCTCGGAAGCAACTTTAATAACAGCTTAATTTGTGGTTGGAATGGAAAATTACCATGTAATACCATACATCTTTTTAATTAAATGTGTTCTATTTTTAACTAAAGAAAATATTTTCCTTTCAAAATATGATTTCTTTATTCGCGTCGTGCAACCTGAAATGCCACCCCGGTAGCTCAGTTGGTTAGAGCACTGGCCTGTGCTGATCTCCCCTGTCCTGACAACACAGGGTTCGAGTCGCTTCGCGCGCTCGCGTTTAGCCCCCGGCCGGGAGTGTGAGTTGGCAACTGGCCCGATAAGGCCTGGGACGAGCTACCGGGCGGCCGTGTCGGTGTATTGACGGCACGTTAAACTTTCGATCAAAATTCTGCCGTTGAAAAGGAATTCGTGGATCGGGTGGTGGGGCGAGGGTTCACGCAACAAGCTCTGCTTAGCAATAGAACCCTGGTTCCTAAAGCCACCCCAGCAACAACTGGGACTAAATTTAAATTTTAAAAAAATCACGCATTTTGCAGTACAGCACGATATAAATACGGCAACAAAAGTTGTTTATCAATCAGACTTTAATACGAGGAGCATGCATCTGGATAAGACGAGACTGCCAAGATTGAGGAAGGCCCTCACTGCCACTGCCGATTGTTTCTCGGTTGTGTACTCTGTGGTGGAAGTGAATGTGCATTTTGGGCGCATGGACTGCGTTCGTCATTTTGCGCACATGAATATATATATATTCCGGCACCCAACAGAGTGCGTATTAAAACGATATATTGAGGAAGCACAACGCAAGACGCACGAAGCAAACACTAGCACGAAGCAAGCAAACATTGGGAGAAGCAAACACACGAAGCAGAAAAAGAACCTTGGGTTCCTTTACGACGCAATTAACTGCTAGGCCATATAGCGTCGCCAACTTCTCAAACCGATTGGACGCGGGTGGACTTGGTAATTCCGCTGGTTGCGGGACTCGAACCCATAATCTTGCGGTCAAGAGCCCAACACCCTACGGACTAAGCTACCGCGGCTCCATCAAACGCGTGACATAAAAGGTTATCGGTAGCAGGTGCAGATAAGCCACGGTACATAATGAGATTGCATTGCGGCAATACATTACAATACCTAACATTACAGTACGTACATATCTGGCACCTTATAAAATCGGACGAACTGGCAAGAATAGATGGAACATCCTCATCGTGACATCTGTGGCTGAGAACAACTCGACATGCATACATACACAGACTACTTACGAGCACCGTAGTGGGACGATGGGTACGTGTAAACCTACAGGCTACGCTCTACCGACTTCACAAACACAGGCACATATCAGTTGTTGAGCTTGACATACACTCGGTGCGACTGCAACACGCACGTTTAGTCTCGTGTAATATTTGTGTAGAAAGTCTTGATATGCTGCTATATTCCCTTTATATATTATAGATCAACGGCAAGTTATGCACCTACGTCCAAACAATGAAAGATTCAAACACTGATCTGAATGTGAAGTATCGCCCAAGTGTGGACCATACTTCGCAGTCACTGAGCAAACTGCTCGGCTTTCCGCTGCTGCCGCTTTGCGAGCTTGGCGACGTTCACCTTGTTCACCAGCCCGAGATGAATAAATGTCCGGATCCTCGCAAAGCACTTAATTATATTCTATCTATGGAATTGAATCTGGATTCCAACACCTGGCGGAAACTTTCAATGACCTTTGGATGTCTGCTGAGATTGTTGGGTTCTTGGGCATGGTGAACACAAAACGCTGCATTCATCTCTCTGAATGTGTGGAAGAATTCCTCTGTGGGAACCGTCAGGCCGCTAATGCTTAGGAGGCGAGTCCAGAACGCTTCTCGTGGTTCATCTTCGGGATACGCAAATGGGTGCCCAGCGATCGGTCCGCTGGTTTCTTTCTGGCCATGGACCAGGCCACACATCATTACCCCCCCCCCCCACCGCCACGCTTAGCATTTAACATTCCTTCAATTCACATCATTATCTGATGTGATTTGAAGGAAGCTGATATTCATTTCTATGGGAAATGAAATCTCAGCAAATCGGCAGTTCAAGTTCATGTGCTGATATCTAGAAAAAAAGTAATTTCGCTAAGAAATAATATTAATATCATTCCACTAAGATTTTTCAAACACTACGAAAAACACTAATGTTGACAATGACAGTACATGCTATCCCCCACGCCATACAAGACATAAGAGGTTGGTAAAGTGTGGGGAGAATATGGAATAGTATGGAAAATATGGAAAGTGTGGGGAAATGGGATTTTTGGTGACTAACAAAGAACACTGATGTCAAATTACAAAAATATCCTAACTGAATCTAACCTAAACAACTGATGTTGGACCTCCTAAACATACTCATGTTCGGTCATCTAAAATCTACTGATATTGTATGCTGGATGTTGAACGTGATTCACGAAGGAAATGATAGATCCATTGTACCTTAATTACACACTCGCATCAATTGTGCACCGTATATTAATTAACCTCGTGACATGGAAACTCAGGTAATGGAAGCATACATTTTGTATCCTAGGCTGAATCTGTTATCATTACTCCATGTAGAAAGGGCTGGCCATTATTCTGCTGGAATATCATTATAAAAATGTTAGAAATAGCCACATGCAAATATATGTATTCATTTCTTGGTATAATTAAACCTGGTTTTGGCTTTCCGTGCATGACTGCCTATCCTGTCTTCTTCTGATCTTTCACTACTCCCAAGTAGCCTTGTTCTTCATTCAACACAGTTTATGCAAAATTATTTTCAGGATACTGGGGAAGAAGTTGCTAGTAAGCTTCAAGAAGTTTAGTCCATACATCTGTCTAAAAAAAATTGTCTTCATTGGGGCTTCTTATATATAAATACCAAGGTTTTTGTAATTTGGAAGATAGAATAGAAACAACAGTGTTTTTCATGAAAAAAGGTAGGTTAGGTTTGGACTGGGGAAGGATTGTGGTGATGACTCAACCAGCATTGCTGCATATGTGATATCAAAGATGTTCAATGGATGACATTGGTTTGTATGCACTGTTTTTACATTTAACATTACCCTTCATTACCAATTACCCACTCAAAGCAACACATTTCGCATTACTTCACTTGCGAACTGAAAAGCATGCATTTGCGCTGGAATACAATGGTCATATCATCTTAATGACTTTCAGAAACATGCATTTACAATTTTTTCTTGAAATGCCACTTCAGCTAAAATGCAAATCTTCTTCTGCAGGTGCAATTGTAAAAAACCTCACGCAGCTCCAGCCTTGCCTCTTTTCAGAAGAGAACATCAATTAGCTTCCAATTAAAAAAATAACATTCATTACAATTCGATCTGAAAATTGAGGAAGCTAAAGAAATGCCTAACTTATCCCAACCTCATTTTAGCTTTGCCTAGGTAAAAATGTGCAAAACGTCACTTGTAAACACTCAAAACTGCATTAATGAACCCTTAAATCACATCTCACACAGTACAGGTGAGAGTGGTCACATTTTAACCACATCAATCAACTTTGCATTGGAAAGGCATATCAAGAATTCAAATATTAACTAAAAAGTACATATTTCCCTGAAAATGTATTTTAAGGTCTGATATTTTTTTTGCAATTACACCAGTATTTTTAGTAGCTACTAATAATTGGTACCACAACAGCTACAGTGAAGTAATCCTGCACAACCACTTTCATGTTCAGAATATGGCAATGATACAATGGGCAAGCAATTACCAAATTGTCCACAAGTTGGTGAATGGCACAGTATGGCATGATTACATATAGCCCACAGAAACAATATGATAACTGACAGGGGACCAACGCACATGCTAACATTAATCACCAGATTGCATCAATGACATGCTGACCAAGTTGACATTGTGGGTATAAGGCCTTAATTCGCATAAATTGTCTGAGGTGTGTTCTCAGTGTCAACCACGCCATGGATAAATTAATTCTGGGTATGGTGCCTTTCGGTTCAAAGCCACCAGCACGCTAGCAGAATAAGAAACATATTCAAGCTTCAATGAATGACTAATATGCTTTACAACCAACGGGGAAACTAATCGTGAGAAAAGCGCCATAATTGTGCTAAAATGAAAGCACCATATTTAGTAGATTTATTGGTATAGTCCAAAACTAGAATATAATTCAGCAGTATTCTGGAATAAAAAAGCGCTTCTGGTATATGACGTCACTTGGCGTAGGTTTTGTCTAGTTTCAACTAACTATACTAGAACAGCCAACTTTGGAGTACCTGTTGTCTCTAGTTATCTTGGATTCCTGATGCCATTCAAGAACTCTGAAACATGCGCCCGCGACAAGCGCGCCCGGATTTTCATGAGTGTGTGCGCGAAGAATATAGTTACCATATATGAGACGCTATCTCCATAAAATCTGATGCGAATTGCATGCATGAAAGTTAGTTTTTTTTTTTTTTATTTTTTTTTTTTTTTTTTTTTTTTTTTTTTTTTTTTTTTTTTCCCAACGGGGGGGCGGGGCCCACCCCCCCCCCCCCCCCCCATTTTCACCTTATCCCCAACAAATTTAAATTACGATTCCCATAAAAGGGGCGGAGGGTTTCTCCATTTCTTAAAATGGTTTGGGGTTAGGCCTCCCCAAAGTCTTCTATACCATTTTAGCGTGGCAGAGCCGATGTTGCTTAGAATTGTTGAAGGGTGTAACTTTACGTTGCTTTTTGTCATGCCACCCCTCGGCGGACTTCCGGATCCCCTGGGCAGCAACCGTCGGCGCTTGACGTGCATCAAGCCATGCGAGAACCTCAATAATTCCGGACAGCTTCATGTCAAAAGGTAAAAAATGACAGGGTTAGATATCTATGAAAGTAGTTGAGTATGACATCAGAAGGCAGCCGATTCTATGGCAGCTTATTTGAGACCATGGTAAATTAATTCGTTAATGTAGAGCATCTGATATACAAATAAAAGTAATACAATGCGATAATGCGAGACAGAAATCGTGGAGTTAAGAACAAAAATGACAGGCTTAAATGCATATAAAAGTAGTCCAGCATGGCATCAGAAGGTAGCTGGCTTTATGCCAGGTTATTTGAGACCGTTGGAAATGAATTCGCTAATGTAGAACATCCGATATTCAATTTGAAGGAATAGAATGTGATAATTTCAGACACAAATCTTTGATTTGAGTGCAAAAATGACAGGGCTAGATATCTATACAAGTAGTTGAATATGGCACCAAACACAGCTGGTTTCATACCGGTATATTTGAGACCATTGGCTATTAATTCGATAATGCAGAACATTTCATATACAATTGAATGTAGTACAATGTGATAATTTGGAACACAAATTCTGGAATTCAGTGCAAAAGTGACAGGGTTAAACTTTCATGGAAGTTACTCAAGATGATATAAAAATGTAGCACGCTCTATTATCGTTTCGCTAAGAACATTGGAAAGTGTCAGTACATCACACGGAAGATGCATGATGCGCTTTTATCACAAGATGTTGGGTGGCCAATTGCTTTCATTTCACTTTAACGGCAAAGTAACAGGATGAAACGATTTGATAATAAAATGAACTACACATCATAAGAGAGCTTGTTTCAATGTTGTTTAAATTTGACCATTGGAAATCACCTACACCTCTAGAAACTAGAACATAGCATTAATCAGGCCCAGCCCACTCTGGTGGTGATCTTTAACAACTCACCACCAGAGGCGCCACCGGTATTATGTCCGCTCATGACGCCTAACGGTTCATCAGCGCTAATACCAGTTAGGGCAAGACAAATATCGATATTTGCCATAGCGTTCCCAGCCGAAATTATGTCACTACGCTGTGTATGGTATAGTTTCCAGGCTGCGTATGTAGTCAGTAGGCTGTGCACAGGGGCGTCGTCACCGGGGGCAACCCCCCGGCCCCCCCCGAAATTTGAGGGCCCCGGGAAAAAAAAGGAGGCCCCCACGAGAGAAAAAATACCCCCCAGGACAACAGGAGGCCCCCCAGACAGGACCGCCGGGGCCGTGAGACTGGGGGGCGAAAGGACGAAAAGGAGACCACCAGGAAGAAAAGGAGGCCCCATAATGAAAGAGGCCCTTCAGGGCGAAAAGGAGGCCCTCCAGGACGAAAGGGAGGCCCTCCAGGACGAAAAGGAGGCCCTCCAGGACGAAAAGGATGCCGCCAGGACGAACAGGAGAACCCCAGGACGAAATAGAGGCCCCCGGGACGAAAAGGAGGCCCCCAGGATGGAAAGGAAGCCAATGACGAAAAGGAGGCCCCCGGGATGAAAAGGAGGTCCCTGGGACGAAAAGGAGGCCCTCCAGGACGAAAAAGAGCCCCCAAGACGAAAAAGAGATTCTACAAATTAGGGGCCTACAGGAGGAGGCCCATAATTTGAAAAAGAAGTCACCTAGGAGAGGGTAGGAGGCCACATAAATCAAGAGTGCCAACTACTGACACGGAGGCCCCCAGGACGAAAAGGAGGCCTTCCAGGACGAAAAGTAGGCCCTCCAAGACGAAAGGGAGGCCCTCCAGGACGAAAAGGAGGCCCTCCAGGACGAAAAGGAGGTCCTCCAGGACGAAAGGGAGGCCCTTCAGGACGAAAGGGAGACCCTCCAGGACGAAAAGGAGGCCCTCCAGGATGAAAAGGAGGACCGCGGGACGAAAAGGAGGCTCCCAGGACGAAAAGAAGGCCCCAGGACGAAAAGGAGGCCCCCAAGACGAAAAAGAGATTCTACAAATCACGGGCCTCCAGGAGGAAGCCCATAATTCGAAAAAGAAATAACCTAGGGGAGGGTAGGAGGCCCCAGAAATAAAGAGAGTGGCAAAAATTGGCACGGAGGCTCCCAACATTGCAAAGGAGTCTCAATACGGGAAGGGAGGCCTAATAAAATGAGAGGAGGCCCTAAGCCGGAAAAGAAAGCCAGTGGATATGAGATGAGGTTTCCGAGCAGGGACGTCGCTACCGGGGTGGGGGCAGCGGGGGCAATCGTCCCCACCCCTTTCCTTAAGACTTGGGGGGGGGGGGTGCGCCCCCTGTAAGTTGAGGAGACCACTATGCGGAAATGCATAATGCAAAAAGGTGAGCAAGGAGCCCGACGGGACAGAAGATGATGCTGTCGAGGTGGATCCAAGACGGATAACGAGGTCCCAGGAAATAGGAGTACCCTAGAAGGGAAAATTTAAGACAAGGACGCAAAAGCAACCTGCTAAGAGAATAATGAGGCTTCAAACACAGATGAGGATGACTCCAAGCCGTGAAAGGAGCCCCATAATTTTAAAAAGGAGTCACCTAGGAGAGGGTAGGAGGCCCCAGAAATCAAGAGAGGGCCGAAAATTGGCACGGAGGCCCCCAGAGTTGCAAAGGAGGCCCCAATAGGGGAAGGGAGGCCCCAGAAAGTGAGAGGAGGCCCTATGACGGAAAAGAAAGCCAGTGGATATGAAATGAGGTTTCGGAGACGCAAAAATAGGCACCAAAACGAATAAGGCTCCCCACCAGAATAGAAAAGGATGATCCAGAAACATGGCAGGAGCCACCTAATGCGGAAGAGGACGACACAAGGCTGGAAGTAAGACCCCATGATGAACGAGGAGGCCCTAAAATTGGAAAGAAAGGTCATTGGATAAGAGAGATACCTCCCAGGCGGAAGAGAAGCTTTGCAGATGGCCAATAAGGTCCCCGGGAAAAAACAAGACCACTGAGATAAGAAAGGTTGTGTATAATTTGGAAGAGGAGGAGCCTGGGAGAGAAGAGGAGTCCACCAGGAGATAAGATACCACCCTTAAGATTGGCGATGTTCGAATCAAAACGCAGAGCAAGAGGTCCCCAAGACGTAAGAGGAGGCCACTAATTTGAAAAAGGACTCTAAAAGAGAAATGAGGGCCCTGCCGGACTCGAGAGGAGTCCCCCCCCCCAAAAAAAAATGAGTATGTCTACTGCACTGAATGAGGCCCCGAAGACCAGAAAGATTTCCAAGAAAATGAGAGGAGGCCCTTAAGATGGGAGTGGTAACAGGTGTGAAATGAGGTTTCCAAAATTGAAGATTCCCTCAAGACTGGTAAGGCTTTGCCAGTATTAAGGAGAAGGCCCACGAGGCGTGGCAGGAGGCCCCTAATTTGGCAGATAATGCTCCTGGGACATGAGAAGAATACCATGGTAAAGGGCCCAAGGATGTAAGAGAAGGCCCTTCAAGACGAGAGGAGAAGACATTGAATATAGAGGAGGGTAGGACATAAGACGTTGAAAACCGGTAGTCTTCAGGAAATGGGACTAGACACTTATGGCGCGACATGAGGCCTATAATTTGCAAGAAACCCCTAAGAGATGGTAAAAGTCGTGCCGGGGTGTTTCACATTTACGGCATGGACCAAAACAATCCGGCCGGGGACCCTGAAAATTACGCTGAGCCTGGGTGTACCAAAAATGTACGACTGGACCATGAAAATAAATATAGTGGAACGACGGGTCGTACCATTCCACAACAGGCTCAATGGGACCAAAACAAATGAAGACAGAGCAACGAAAAACACTCCGGACATGGGTCCAACTTTGAAAAACACTCACAAAAACACAAAAACACACAAAAACACACAAAAACACAACAAAAAAACACTCCAACTTTGGGGCCCAACAATGATGCCAAACCCCTAAAACATTTTAGACCCAAAAAAGTGTCGAGGCAGCTAAAGCTCGCGCTAGGGATCCAAGAAAATGACGTCGCGGCCCAAAAGATCACATTCGACTATATAAAAAAATCACGTCGCAGCCCTTGAAAATCATCCTGGAGGCCCAGAAGGGCGCGCCGGGCCCCAAAAGTCGCTGTTGCTCCAAAAATAAATTTTTAACTGGGATGTCACTCTGGGACAAAAATATACTCCTTCAGTGGCCACAGTGGCATATCAAAAGGGAAAATTCCTTCTCTATCCTGAGGCATAGACTCTCAAGGATCGTGCCGGGCTCAAAAACTCGCGCTGGGGTCACCAAAATTCGCGTCGGTCCACCAGAATTCGCGCAGGGGTATCCAAATAAGTACTTCGGGACCCCGAAAACTCGTTCCGAGGCTCGAAAACTTGCAATGAGGACCGCCAAAATCGCGTTGGGGCAACAGCTAAGTACAACACTTCCCACACACTCAAATCTATCCCCAAAAATATCGCGCTCGGGACCCACAATTCCCATCGGTAGTCCCGTCGGAGCTCCACAAAATTGCCGTTTAGGCCCACACGTAAGAACAGTGTGAAGACAAAACCCAAATCGATATCCAAAAAAGAAACTGGAGCCTTTCAAAATAAGAATGGATTTAACAAAATGAATGCCCTGCTCAAGAACATGGCTCTGGAGCGCCGAACATGCAACCAGATGCCTTCACAAATTGCGTATAACAGTGAAGAACATACCGTATCTTAAAAAATCGAGGTGAGATGCAAAAACGTGGCGCGAGAGACTTGAAAAATCAGGCCGGGATTCGGAATTTACAACAACAACAAAAATCCGCACAAATCTCATTGAGCCCAAAAAACTGGCGTTGGGTCCCCGGAACCACGCGCCTGGGCGCGATAAATCGCGCTGGGACTAAGAAGCACCGCATCGAAGCTACAAAATCGTACTGGAGCTCCACAAATGTGCGTCAGAAGCCCCAAAACACACCACAGGAACCTAAGAGCATAACGGGGGCCGACAATACAACTGGCCCTCCAAAACGCACATAGTCTCCCAAAAAGCGGCAGGGCCTTAATGCATGCGTTGCAGTCATAAATAAACATACCTGGACCTCTAAAAAAAATACACAAGAAGCTCTTATGGCACACAGAGGTCATAAGGACGCATCAGATCCTGCAAAAGAGGCCGAGACCGCAAATGGCAACATGGTTCCAAAACGAACAAAAGCACCGGGCGTTACATGAAGACATCGGGATTTTCGAAAACGCCATGCCGCGTTAAAAAAAAATAATCGGTGTCCAAAAAAGCAACAACACACTGAAACGAGGAGGGGGTTTCGAAAATGCATTAGGCCGCTGCTCAGGAAGACGCAGCGGGTCCAACAAAGAACACTAAGGAAGGGCCTCGGTTCGACAGGCATTCTCGGAGGATAGCAACAAAGATATCAGGTGCGTCAAAGCTGAGCGGAATTTGCATTTCATAGCTATCAGAAAATGTAGGAGGTAGGAAATTAGTGATAGGATTTAATTACTGGACTTTTCGCAGCGAGCGCCCATACTAAGCATTGCAGCACGTCAAATATGGCGCAAGTTTATCATGTCACAGTAATTACCAAAAGGCAGAAGGCCTACCAGAAACCGCAGCATCGTACAAAGTGTTGCGAATGCACCGAAGGCGCAAAATGAGTGTGCACGTGCACAGACGTTGGCGTCGGGGCGACCAGGTGATATGAACTGGGATGCCTGAAATTGGGAAACTTTACATTTCAAAGTGATGGATAATATATTTTAAATTCCAGTTGGGGGGTTTAATACATTTTCTAAACTCCTGCTCGTTTTAGGGTTTTATTGTTTTTATGCACCGATAATATTTTTACTTGTCAGGGCGTTTTCGAAGATCCCGATGTGCTCATTTAGCCCCTGGTCCTTTTGTTCGATTTGGAACCATTTTGCCTTTTGTGGTTCCGGCCACTTTTTCAGACCCTTGTGCGTTAGCATGGTCCCTGCGTGCCTTAAGACCTTCCAGTGTACTTTTTAGAGCTCCATGTATGAGCTTTAGAGCTTTAGAGTTCCATGTATGTTTATTTAGGCCTACAACGCATGCTTTGTGTGCTTTTTGTCAACCCTGTCAATTTTTGGGAGATTGTGTGCTTTAGAGCGTCAGTTGTATTTTCGGCCCCCGTTGTGCTCTTGGGGTCCCGCTGTGTTTATTTGGGGCTTCTAACGCACATTTGTGAGCCCTAGTTCGGTTTTGGGGCTTCGGAGCGATTGGTCTGTGTCCCAGCCTGACTTATCGCTCCCAGGCCTGTGGTTCCAGGTACCAAACGCAAGTTTTCTGGGCTCAATGCGATTTTTGTGGATCATTTCTGATTTGTTCTGTCTCAAAAGTCAGAATTCCGGCCCGACATTTGGAGACCCCGGCGCCATGTATTTGTATCCCATCTCGATTTTTCGAGATTCGGTATGTTTTTCGGCGGCGTACACAATTTGTGAAGGCATCTGGTAATATGTTCTGTGCTTCAGAGCCACTTTACTGACCCTGACATTGATTTTTTGGGGAATCCCTCCTAATTTTGGAGGGCTCCAACTTGACATTTTCGGATACCGATCCGGTTGTTGTGGAATAGGTGTAATTTCAGCAATGTGAGTTTTTTTTCAAGGGATACCAAAATAAAACCGTAGAATTGGGTGGGGAGTTATGGTTGAAATCGGACGAATCAGGAAGGATAGTGGTAGATTAGGCCCCTCCACAGGATAATTCAGTTGATCACCAATCGTTTCATTTCGATAGGGCCCCTGTGACAAAATAGCGGTCGAAATCCCAGGCGCGTGAATTTATTCGCGAAGAAGTTGTTATTTTAGCTTGTTTGACAGGTGCCTTGCAGCCAGCTCCAAATGTTATTTTAAAAAAATTCGAAAATTCCTAAGATTCCAATCAGAAAACCAATGCAACGCACTTCTTGTTTTCACCTTCGCGAAGTTATCGTCTTGGGACTGAGAAATGATCGCTTAAGCTTTGCTTAGGGCATCAAGCTGGTGGTAATAAATAACAGTAGTGATAAATCCAACTATATTCAGTTATTCTTGGAGGACATAAAAGTGGGTTGATCAATGGGAGATATCTGTAAGATATGCTTAGCATTAGCCTCGCTGCAATCTAGAGGGCAGCGGGAAGACTCTTTTGTGAAAGAAAGCATTGAGATGTTGGTTGTTTTTGACACTCAGGTATTTATCCACATATTACTTGTTTATACCCTAGTATGGCCCAGTTTTCAGCGAAAAATGATGATTATTGCTATTGCGCGTTGAGCAACTAATGCACCATGCCAAGAACAAACAGTACATTAATATGAAATCTACATTGTAATATGAAATGAAAGGGCCTAAAACAATAGGAGGCCCTAACACAATGGAGGCCCATTTTCGGGGAGCAGGAGGCCCCCTTTCGATCTTGCCCCCCCCCCCCCCCCTGGAAGAATTTCGTGGCGACGCCACTGGCTGTGCATTGTGTACTTCCCAGGCTACGCATGTGTATTCACTAGACTGTGTATGTGTAGTCATTAAGCTGTGTAAAGTGTCGTCCCCAGGTGCGCATGTGTAGTTACTCGGCTGTGTAGTCGCCAGACTATGTGTGGTGCGGTCACCAGACTGTTCTTGGTGTAATTACCGGAGAGCATTCATAACGTCCAGAGTTCATACGTCACAAAGCTCATAATGTCCAAAGCTCACAACGTCCAAGGATCATAACGACCAAAATGCAAAATATAGTCCAAAAAAGTCCAGAATGTCTCGGATAAGGTGCGTTCATAACGATCAGTTCATGATGTCCAAGGATCACAACGTCCAAAACTGACTGAACGGGAGCATTCATAACGTACAAGGTTCATCATGCCGAAAGTTCACAACGTCCACAAATATTCCTCAGTTGTCCGTTAGAGGAGCCAACGGAACCCTGATGGTGAAATCATGCGGCTGTGTCTCCGCTGTTAACAGATGGCTAGAGCGTTCGGTTATTGTCGCATGGCACCTGACAAATGTGCTGCCAAATGTGGTCTGGTGGTTTTTTAAGGTGTGGATTCTGAAATCTTCTTTTGTTCCTACAAGGGACGAATGCATTCCCTTAGAGAGTCGCCTTCGGTGGGAAAATTCGCTAAGCAGGTGCAGAGACAGCGCTTCAGAATATTGAGGGGCACCATTTCCTCGGAAAAGAGCGCCTCTGGCTGGAAAATCCGTTTCAGACTGGTGGGGAGGGTCTTTCACGGTCGGAGCGGCGCAACCTTACTCTGGGAAGCGGGGTTAAAAACTGCCGTGGGATGCTGGGGAATGTATCGGGACGTCGCTGCTTATCAGTTATCGGCTACCTGGACGGTCCCCCATGCCGGAACTCTGAACTTTGACGATAGGGTGCGGTTCACTAACGAGCCGGGCCGGGCATCGTAGCAAGCGGTGGGGCATCAGTTTGAATGTTCAGTTCAGCTAAGTGAAGATATAGCAAAATGGAATGGGCGATGCTTTGCATTCGAACAAAGGAATATATTATTGAGGTATAAAAGCTAGAAAATCCATTTTCCTCGCGTATTCTTATTTTCCTCGAGTTATTCATAATAGATGACCTCACGGCTAAGGAAAAAATACACAAAAATTGTTATGTACGTTGCAAGGAACATAAACACAAGCAAAATAAAGAAGGCAAAGATGGACTCATTTCGGCCGGATACTGTGAATACACGACTAGAAACTGCTTGAAATGTTTGTTCACTCTAGTAAAGCATTATTTCCATGCGCGGATCCAGGCTGCAGCGTGGGGCGCATATGGTGCAAAAAATATGTTTTTATCCGATTGTATTTGCAAGGAACAGCCGTGCATCTATGTCAACCCCTCATCGCTATGCCATATTTCCGCCATTTAGCGGACAAAATAATTATTACATGGAAGGCATCCATGCAACACCGGCTTGACGGTTATGTCAGGTACTTTTATACTGATTTTAAGAATATGACGTCCTTTATTTGTTTGTTCTGGAGCCACTACCCTGTCCGGGAAGTGAAAAAAAAAGTATCCTGAGGTATCTCCAAGCAATCTAGTGGCTCTTTCAACTGCATTTAGGATCTACGCCTGCATTTGCGGCTGAGTTAGTTAGGTGGCAGCTGGTCCGATAAGGTTTTGGATGAGCCCCCTGGGCGGCCGTGTCGGTGCATTGACGGCACGTTAAACTTTCGGCCTAAATTCTGCCGTTGAGCTGGAACTCATGGATCGGGTGGTGGGGTCGGGGTTCACGCAACAATCTCTGCTAGAATCCTGGTTCATCGTGACATACTGGTGCAAAACATTACTTTTCTCTTCGTTCCTGTTGTGATTTCAATTCAGGTTGGCTGTGTTAAGTACGTTCCGTCGTGATCCTTCTGCCTTGCCCACCGATTCTCGATTCCTCTGGCAGGCATATTGACATGCAGATCCTCATACCTCCGCCTCCGGTTTACAGCTGTATCCTTGTGGTTGGTTCGAGGTCAGGAATCCACCACAGTCATTAGTCTAATATATCCACCAATAGATTCACCAACAGCCGCTCAGGCAATCATCTCGCACTAGGTCGGAAGCGCCCGGCCTCCGCCGGGCTTATCTGACCCATGCTGCTTGCTTCGCGAGCTGTTGACAATAGGAATCCACTTCATTCCCCGGATTTAGTAGTAGCTGGGCACGAGCGAATCAAACAATTGTTCAGCTGACTTTCCATACAGAAAGGGGTTATGTATCGCGTGCCACCTCCCCAGAACCAATTACCATCCCAATTTCCCTCAGGTGTACTGGTGTGTGTGGGGGGGGGGGGGGTACTTCGGCTACCACGCATGGTTGTACGAAGTCTCCAAATTTTGCTAATTGACGTATCATGTATAGTGAACGCATGTATCCTGATATGTTCTCTGTACCACACCTATTCAGCAGCAGCTTGGTAAATGTTGAATGAATGGATCAACAAACGAATGAATGTTTAATACATGACGTATCAATGAATCAATAAAATAGTTTACTAAGCTAACCGGAGTAGCGGTACGCCATCCACATATGACAGGAATATTGCGGCGAGTCAGGGGAATATTGAGAAACTACCCTTGGAGACCAAATTTTTGGTACCAGTGGGGATGAGAGCCCCTTTTGCATCAGTGCGCTTTGTCCCGAACATGGTGTTGGTAGCAGACCAACCGTTGTACCACCACTGGTTTGGGGGCGGGGGGCGAATTTCGTCGACAAAGGGTTCACGCCTCCATCCGAAGTGGTCGACTGTTTCGAAATATGTAACTAAAATGGTTTCATCTCGACATTCATGAACAGCTCTGAATCAATATTGCCTTAATCAACCCAACGAATATTACAATTCAATTCGGGTGTTTCGAAACTATATTTTTGCTTAACTTCTGCCCATCGACACTTCGGAATCGCCCCCACTTGGGGAGGGATTTTCATTTTCCAAGTGATAAAAACAGACCATGTTCGTGATCCATCTCTGAGTTTCACTTTCATGTTTTCTGTCGGCCCACAAATTGAACATTGAGCCAATGGCGTTGTTCTGAAAACTAATAACAACCCGAAAACCTCGTGGATCCTCTGTGATACGGAACGCAGATGGGCTGTATCCGGTGGTTCAGGCGGGGGGACCACTTCCTGAAGTAAGTGCAGGATGTTCCGTGCATCTTTCTTCCTGGCGGAATGGCAAGAAGTGGGTGGCAGGTGTACGCCGCCCATATCCCGCCGTGTATGAAGCTGCCATGCATGTTCCAACGTACTTGGAAAGCCGTCTGTTATGGCAGTGTGCGTCCACGTAAGTACAGGAAGTAGTTCATCATCTTTCATTCATCAGCCTCAATTATTGGTGACAGAGCACATCCGACCCGGCTGGTGGGCCCGCCGCCTTCACAGCACTGCAGCATCACCAGCCGTGTGTGGGTTGGGGCAGGGCGAAGGGGACAGTGAGGAAAGACTACAGCAAGTCGGGGCAGGGTGTAAGGGAAGTGGGGAAAATGCGTACTGCAGTTTGGGTAAGGTTGTATGTAAAATGTGTAAATATGAGGATGTCGAGTGGGAGCGATCCGTTGGCAGCTGCGGCGATCCGTTGGCATCTGGAACGATCCGTTGGCATCTGGGACAATCCGTTGGTACCAATCAGCATAGTCATTTTCTGGCGGCGACGAACCCAAGCAGCACCTTTCATACCATAAAAAGGTACATTTTCTGTTCTGCCCCATGGGCGGGGCGCAATGGACAAATGCATGGAAACATAGGTCACGTATGGAATATTTGATATCCAAAACGTCCACAACGAATTACAATGAACATAAGAGCGAAAAGAAAGAGGGACTTTTGAGGGTGGTTGTAAATTGAGATGAGGAAAGAGAAGAGAGAGAGGAGAGTGTTAGGGCAGAACAAGGGAGAGGAGAGGAAGAGAAGCTAGTGATGTAAAGTTAAATTGCATAGAAAAGGCGAGCGAAGTGAAAATCATACTTAGCCCTCTCAAAGCTTACCCCTTATGGGATGCCAAACCTATGAAGTACGACGTAAAACCCACCACATAGTACGATGGGGATGCTGATAATGGCCAGCGCGGACACCAGCTCGCAATGATTGTCCGCAAGGGCAAACCCGCCCAGGGGCTGCCCACCTCAAATGCAGTGCTGACGTTTCAGTCCAGCAGGGCCCCTGGTGCCCTTCCGGCAGCACTTCCTACCCCCCCTTATACGTGTCTCCACACGAACTGGGTTTGATACAGAACACCCAGACAAATCACGGCCAAGCGACATCAAAATTTACAGCCGTGCACATAAACACATGCGACCAACGGCCTTCAGACACCGACAAACGACGCCATGAACACACCACACGTCACCAGATACGATGGTGATCGCGACAGTACGTGCAGCTCCGCTTTCTATGGCAACCATCACCAGCGAACCACGGAATTGGAGTTTAGGGGCGCATCGACTACATCGGTCATGCAGCTCCAGCGAACCACGATGACGACGCACCTGAATGGGATTTTGGAGGCTCGACACCACCTCGTGTATGAGAACCGTCTATTTCGATTACCGGGTGGTCGCGTACATCGGTACAAGTTAGTCCAGTCGCGCTTTCCGCCAGTCCACGTGCCGGGTGTGCAGCCACATGCAGTAGCGCATACAAATTGGTCGCGTGTGTCCAGCTGTGCTTCTTTTGTGGACTTGTTCGGCGCTCGCAGGAAATACGAACACGCATGCACATCCATCTCGAGAAAACAAACCCCAGTCAACAAATCATAAACTTTATGCACAAAATAACAGGATGTGTCCTAAGAAATACGAACGCGCGGCTGGGTAAGCAATATTATTTTCTGGTACATTACGTTGCCCAAGGCATGCTTTCGCACCTTATTGAAGAGCAGTTGTTAGTCGGAATTAAACGGATTACAAATACCTAATACGTGGACCTAGTACTACCCTACAAGTCACACAAAATATGCGCATTGGTGTGGGTCCCTGAACTTTGGACCATATTGGTGTATAAGCAACATATTTCTGCACACAGACTAGTACATATCAACAAACCAAACATTGACGCATACAAACAAATCCACAGGAGAAGGAAGGCCAGCGCAAATGTCGGCGACTGCTATGGTTCACGGTTCGTCACAACACGAACAATCGTCACGTCCACCAGGTTAGTACGACACAATGCATCATAGTAGTCCTTAGATACACCCTTCTTCGGCGACTTCCCATCATTTTTTGCAAGGGAGCATGTCCACTGGAACAAAACTTCGGTTTATAACCCAAAGTTTATCGCAGAACAAAATTACTTCACAAAGACCTGAGGCGGAACATCATTCCCGCCCCTCTGAATTCCATGCCCGAGCGAATGCAAATGACACATCTTTCGTGACATCACACCTTTCATTTTCTCTGGCACTGGATTCTTATCAAGGTTGATGGCTCCAGTAAGGTGATGACCCTTATCTAGTGAACAATGTAAGGTCGCATAACAATCATGTTTGGAATAGCGCTTGCTGTGGGGGACATTTTGCCATTATTACTCTACATAGCATGGCGTTCGTTTTACCTAGCCATCATTTGGAAGAATAAACCTCCCATGTCCAAAAAGCCTTGGAAACATACTAACATTTTTACATTGTCACGAAGGACAATATGAAGGACAATATGTGAGAAAACGGCATAACTTTTTGCTGGTAAATAAGATGATCAGGCTTGGTGGAACATCTTACGACAAATGTCGTTTAATATGCCTTTGGAGAGGCGCATGTCAAGTTCATGTTACAAAATTTAAACTGAACCAACCCATTAAACGGTAATCTTTGATAGGCTAGATGATGCCTGCTGAATGAGCGGGTGTGCCCTGACGTTTATAGCTGAAATTCAGGTGGGCATAATTAAGTGTCGAAGCAAGCTGTTAAAATGAAGGCATGTACCCGTTACACTCATACGACACCCCTATATTTAGCGGATTCCTCCCCTTCCTAAAAGCCAAAAGCATTGTGAGCACTAGTCATGTGTCAAAGCGTCGTTGGGAAAGACTCGATCCTTCTCTGCTGTGCTCTGAATTTGAACGAAACGTCTCATGCGTGCGGTCGAAATCAACTTGCCCAGAATCATGCCAAGATAAGGATTCCATTTATGGAAAAGGAACGGCTGTCCACCATTTCATCACTAGGTTGATTCTAACAGTACGCACGCCCCAAGCCGAAGTCTGACATGGCTCAAGCTCCATCAAATATATTTTGTATCCTTCCTCCCATGCCAATGAACCGGTTTGTATCACCTGCTGCCTCAACCCTATATCCCCGTACCCAGATAGAGCACGGGCCAGTGTCGCCTGAAGATGGGGATATGTGCATAAAGAAGTGATCTGGATCAAGTATTTGCTTGACGTCCGCTTTCTAATCTAAGCTTCCTTTTTGGAACTGCCCTCTATTCCCGACAACAGAATCCAATTATTTTAGCGATGTCAACTTCAGTTCATGTTTCCCTTCCACCTGTATCCGAAATTACGGCATATGGTAGCCATGAATACCGTGTGGATATGTCGCCACCGGTCGTGATACTTGGCTACTCATACGGAATGTGTACTTAACCATTAGCTCTGTGTCGCACAGTGAATGAGATATAAAAATCACACCATGTTTTAAGAAATTTCAACCTTCCAGTTCCATCCCACCTAGCAACACTACCTCATACAACCTGTTGTTCAGATGAACGTTTCCCCTTCAACTGACTTGCGCTCAGTCAGACGTAACAAGGCAGCTGGTCGTCTTGCAGCAGGCCTGCCCTATTTCGCTCCCGAAACGGCGAATAGCACAGCATGCCACCCAGGTGATGCTCTCTCGATCGTGCGAGTAGGCTCGCTGCACGAGATCGTCCCCTGCACGAGCTTCCCGCCACACGAGTCGGTCCACCACACGAGCCGCGCGCGCCACATGGGTCGCTCCGCTGCCACAGGCCCACCACGCGGCCGTTCTCTAGGCCACCACGCAGCCGCTGTTGTTTTTCGGGTCCTTGTCGGTGTGCTCGTTCTGCACCTCCTTCACCGGCGGCAGGTCGCCCTCCGCCTTCTCGGCTGCCTTCTGCAACACAACAGCCGTGTGTAAGGCACACAGTCAACGGTGAATGGTGATGCTTACATGGACACGGTCCACAACGCTTGCACTGTTTTCTTTTCATTCTTAAAAAATTGGTTCCCACCTGACAATTTTAGAACTGAGGGCACTCACGCAAATACACACACACACACACACACACTATATAAACAGAAGAGATTCCTTTTTGGGATACCCCTGTGGGTTAGGCTTGTTCACAGGCTTCCCCTAGATGTCCCGCCGTTCCACGTTGTGCGCGCGGTAGAGTTATCCAGGCTGCTCGGGCCTGATGGACTGGACTAGCCGGGTACCACGAGGCGAGGGTATCCAGACTGCTGAGGCCTGGTGAGCAGGACTAGCCGGGTGCCACGAGGCGAGGTTATCCAGACTGCTGAGGCCTGGTGAGCAGGACTAGCCGGGTACCGCGAGGCGAGGTTATCCAGACTGCTGAGGCCTGGTGAGCAGGACTAGCCGGGTACCACGAGGCGAGGTTATCCAGACTGCTGAGGCCTGGTGAGCAGGACTAGCCGGGTACCACGAGGCGAGGTTATCCAGACTGCTGAGGCCTGGTGAGCAGGACTAGCCGGGTACCACGAGGCGAGGTTATCCAGACTGCTGAGGCCTGGTGAGCAGGACTAGCCGGGTACCACGAGGCGAGGTTATCCAGACTGCTGAGGCCTGGTGAGCAGGACTAGTCAGGTGCCACGAGGCGAGGTTATCCAGACTGCTCAGGCCTGGTGAGCAGGATTAGTCAGGTGACACGAGACGAGGTGGTGTCCGGCGTGCCACCGCACCCGAGGATCCGTCCAAAGGCAGAACACGCCCGCGGGCGCTGGCCATTCAGCGTTAATTCAGTAGCACGGTGAACACTCCCAATGCACTGCGATCTCCTCCATAGCAGCCGGCCCAGGAAAATAGTGGTGGTTTAGTGGTTTAGAGCGAGGACTATTGGATCGTCTTACACCCATTCCGGCCGAGGAGTGTAGTGGTGGCTTAGTGGTTTAGAGCGAGGACTATCGGGTCATTTTGCACTCATTCCGGCCGAGGACGTTTGCTCGGGGACAGACTTAAACCAATGGCCTTTGAAACAGATTCGTAAGCCCACTGCACCACCCAGGTGGCCGCGCTGAAACCAGCCTATACCATACGGTCGTAGCATAAATATCTACGTGAGTTTTTATGTTTTACATGCATTTTTTAACCATCACCATCTGAAGGGGATGAATACCACCGACGCGTTGTTTCTACCATTGCATAATTGTTCGCAAAAGTCTCTAAAGTCTCGTCATCTGGTTGTGACGTTATTTTGCCATTTTGAAGCACTTTCGGCAAAATTTGCTAAACTTGCAGTTTTCTTTTTTTGTAGGGGCGGGGAGGAGGAGAGGGTATTGCAGCAGATAGCAATTCAGCTGCTTGATATCACACTGTTGGGCGTCCTCTGACCACACCCTCATCGGTCACCCTCTCAAAAGCAAATGAGGTCAATGACCTCACTTGTCGTGGCTGACCTTCATGACAAAATATATTCTTCGATATTTTATACCTTCAATTCAGGTTCACGGACCATTTTTATTGCTATATTGTTTTTAAAGCTATAAACTTATACCAGCAACTGCACATAAAAAATGGTGTGATCTATCACCTGTCTTGATCTGACACACCGGTGTTTATTTCGGAAAACTATTGGAGGGGATTGGGGGGGACACATGACGGCAATGGGTAGCCTGAAATGGATTGGGTGGCACACTCCTTTGCATTTAATGTTCAAAATTGAAATTATTGGGGGAAAGCCAATATTGAGGGGATTTGCCCCATTAAAAGTATATAAAACAACATCCCTGATCTAATATGTAAGTTGCGATGTTAGTGAGAGTCAATAGACTTCGGAGCACCCTCGTGTTCGATCCAAATGTATTGCACAACCGGTCTGTCTAACCTGTCTCAGTTTGTGATACCTGATCAGTGATAAATTATTCAAAAATAGGGTGGAATATACCACCTACTCAACACTGAGTCGACATCCTTCCAAAGAATTATCGACATCGTGCTGCTTGGTGAGTGCTTGTGAAGTCATCATGCCTAGTTTATAACACTATCCCGTATATATGTATCATGCTTATGCTCATCAACGGATTCGGGATCGGAAAACGAAATTCCCGTAGCCAACTTCATGCAAAGGGATTACATATAATGCGCTGTGTTATACAATACCAGTTTAGATCATAGGTATTTATTTGCTCGCTATCATTGATATAGGTATCTCCAAATTAGGTACCTCTCAACACATGCAAAATGGATAGTTATATGATATCATGCAATTGTCCAAAAATTTGGCTTCAGGGACCTAAATATTTAACACATTATTTCCAATAGCGATTTTGATATCCCGTTGTACTCGTTTCGACATCCCACACCTGACGAGAAATCATTATTTTAACACTGTGCCTGATGCACCGGACATTTGTATAAATGACTTGCCCCAAAGGTCATCGCTTGATCGAAGATCGAACGTCACTGGATTCGTCTTGTGATATGCAGCGCACAGGTTATTGCCCTGAGGATTTTTGTCAGCCAGAGATGAAATGGCAATGGAAACATATCCACCACACCCAGCTGACGGAAAGGCTGGAGTGCTAGCTACTTGGGTGGCAGAGAAGGCTGTTGAAGTCCGCTCGGCAGACAAGGGAACATACAGGTCGGTCAATGTTCATTCAGGCTACTCTCGTGCCGGTAACTTGACTAACCAGCCCACCCCTCCCCCACCAGCTACTCCTCCAATTCCTGGCTACCACCAGTAGACGGCCTAGCGGCACTCAGCTGCCTGGCTTCCTCGCCAAGCCACCTCATGACAGGTTGTCCAACTTCGGTTACCGAGATGCTGGGATAACCGCCCTTGTGCCGACAGGAGCCCGCTCTCCTCCTCTGAGCAGCGTCCCATAATCAATTTTGAGCCTGCACGTCAGAGTGGAAACGCGCTCTTCAAATGGTTGCGAAAAGGTGTAAAATTTAGGTTAGGAACAACGTATGCGGATTTCGCATACGTTGTTTATTCACTAGGATATATGATTTAAGAAAACATGATTCTCTAGACAAGACCTAGTATACCTTAAAATACATGAGTAACATCAAATTTGAACATTCTACGATCTTTCATGTTTTCAGTTTGATTGATATTGCTTGCGTGTGGCGAGTGAGATGGAAGCAGATGAATATTGATAAGTAAGAGAGGAAAATTATTCCAGCGGTTAAATTATTTCTTCATTAATTAGTGTGGGGAAGAAAAGAAGTTGCTTCGGAAAGTGAAAGATTGGGAAAATAAGGATCCTTAAGGATTAAAAAAGGGAATGATTTCACTTCAGTCAGATGCATTTTACAGATTTTGCCACCTCACATCGCAAATTATTGGGTAACTGATTCAAGAGCAGTCCGCCTTTCTCGTCAGTTGTCCCAGACTGTCCAGCGCCGTTTCCAGCAGTATTCAGCCGGCCAGTGTCACTGATGCTATCGACCCACTTGGCGACACCACTACGCCGGCTTCACCGAGATCCGCTCAGCCATCGTCAGCGCAGCCTTAACTACCCTCGCAACTCTCCGTTATTCCTAGTCAGGCCTCTCAATCTGGCTGTCTTCGGTGCCGGTCGACCCCCCAGACCCTCAGGGCTTCTCATCACTAAACGCCTCGATGGTCGCATCCCAGCTGTCCCAGCAGCTCCTACCGAGCTGCTGGGCTGGGTGCCGAGCTTGCTGATGTCGAAGGCGGCGAAGCTGACGGGTGTCCAGAGTGGGGCCGGCGCCGGCATACTGAACTCCTCGGGCGCCACCAGGCCGTAGGTGCTGTCGCGCAGCTCCAGCGGCGGCGCGTCGTACGGCACCTTCTGGTGGTAGCTGTCGGGCAGAGAATACTGTCAGATGAGCATGGGCGGGGTCCCGTCAAGGGGCAGGGAGGGGCCAAGCCAGCGTGGGCGGGCTCCGATCAACGGTCAGGGAGGGGCCGAGCCAGCGTGGGCGGGCTCCGATCAACGGTCAGGGAGGGGCAGGGAGGGGGCGAGCCAGCGTGGGCTGACTCCGGAGAACAGGGCTAAAGTCAGAGGACGCAAACCATTGCTCAGGGACAGAACGAGCATCAGGAACAGGAGCTGGGTGAGTTGAATTATTCGAGTTTAAGGGCACTTCGACCAAAGTGTGATCATTCGGCGCCCGTAGGACCTGGGTGAGGATGTGATGCGGTAGACAGGGCCATGTGATGAGGGCCTTCACACTTCACCATGGTACCCTAAGAGCGGAGGCGATCTCAGAACAGCAGGGTGGTGTCGGAGGATAAAGATCCGTGCCAGTTAAACAGGACGGTGTCAGAAGATCAGGGACGGTTTAAGGTGAGCGCAGCATGCAGTGCCAGAACACTAGCAGCATTACGGGAGCTTGAATAGAGCACCACACAGCCGGCCTGTTATACCTCGTCTCTACTGTTCCACAAAGATTGGCGAGAACAGCCGGACGTTGATACGTCAGCAAAATCACGACCTGGCTACAAAACGATTTCCCGCACCGGGAATCGAACCCGGGCCTCACGGGTGAGAGCCGTGTATCCTAACCACTAGACAATACGGGAGGTGCAGGAACCGGCATCTTCTGGTGATAGCCTTGATCATGCCTACTAACTAACCATTTGTACAATTTAATAATTTAAGTAAGCACATTCAAACATTTTTTTACCAAATTCAAGAAAATCCGGGACAGTTTTATATACTTTTGAAGGGAGAGGTGTCCCCTAAATGGTGACTGCATTGCACCACTAATTTTAGCTTTTAACATCGGACCCTATGGAGTGTACCCACAATACATTCTGGCTGCTTGCCCATTGCGTTCATGTATTTCGCCCCCCCCCCAAGGCGATATATAAGGCCACTCCCAATAATTTTGAAACTCAAACACCCATGTCCATTGATATGGTACTTCATTGATCAGAATCAAAGACGTTATCTTCATATGAATAAGATATATAATTTGGCGAGATGATCCAATTGACAATGAAATGGTAGTGGTCAAATGCTGGATACACATAAATGCATCAGGTGACTTCCCTCCAAGAATTATAATCTGTGGAAATGACATAGGCACCATATGCATATATTCCTATATGCATGAGTCAACATTATGTAACCAATCATGAAGTTACTGTTGCACAGAAGACAAACCAACTTTTCCAAAATGCTACCATTTCAATAGATTATACTAAATCAAGCAAGTGCGCACAGCACCAAATGATCAAGTAAAGCTAATTCATGTTGCATGCAAGTGGGTAATAATAGCATGCAACAAAATAGGTTTTAAGTGCTAGTAGTGGTAGAATACTTTTTGGTATTCAATTTCAACATATAGACTAATCTCTAGAAGTGATTACAACCTATAAATTGAAATCAATACCACTTGCAACCCATCAATGGTCCCTCCCTCCTCTGACGAATATCTTCTAGATTTAACAGGGAGCCCTACGAAATTCCAAACTCCCCAAGCCTCCCTGTATTTGGGAGCCTTGTACGTCGTTTTCCCCTAATCCTCTTCACTTTTACAATGAGTTGTTGACGGACCTCGACAGCCTTGCGCTTTCATGCTACGGATGTTTTGAGATGACCGTGCAGACGTCTGAAGAAGAAACTTTGGTATGATAGGTGGCAGTGCAGCCAGGATGGGAGGCCCGCGAGATACCCTCGAAAAAATTATGATATCCCCCAAATGTGTGACGTGTAATCATGTATCTGATCCTGTGAATGTCGAACGTAATCCTAGTCTGGTAAACATATTGTGGTACATCCCACCATTATATGTCAATGTCAATCATTTTTGCTATGGCAGATGAGTTTTGCCAAATGGATGTCTATTCATTCTTAGGTATATGCCATCCAACATCATTTTCCCCAAAAGCATGTAATTTAAAAGTAAGGAGGATTTCATTATAATTGGAGCCTGCCATTACCGGTGGTGTTTCCACTGGCTTCAGTTGGACTGCATTTTCCTTTATATGTGAACCTCATTGTCAAGATCATTTCTGCACTCATATATTCATATTGAATGGATTTTCACCCTTGTGTGAAAATCATGTTTAAAAATGCAAGGGCTAATTCCCTCCTTGATCAGCCTGAAACAATACCCTTTAACATATAGATTTGTAATATAATCCACACCAAGCAAAAGTCAGGATTCGTTCATTTACTTGGACTTGATCTCTCTTTCCTGGAATGGAACAACTCAACAATGACTGAAATACATTTTTTTAAAGGATAAAAGCATTATAATTACATACTAAATAAAAGTATTATAATTACATCACATGAATATTAATGTCAAATTGAAATAGCAATATTAAGAGCCAAGCATATTCAAGTAATGGTATAAGTGAGCAATGAGTGAACAAACTAATTTACACGATATCGAGCTCTGAGTTTTTCATTGTTATTTCTGTCAATGAAATCATCCAATTGGTTGCAGATGCAAGGGGTATGACAAGCCCTCCACCATCAACTTTTATTACAAATTTCACATCAGAATTTCTGTAATAGCCAAGATTATTCCTTTTTTACGGTTTTGGTTGACCCCGAAACATGCCCGCGAACGGTTTCAAAGAATATATATCATGCTTTACGTTCAAACCATGTCCTGCAACACATCTGAGAAATAATTTATAGAACTCGACAAAATGCCATCATGCAGACCCAGCTTCGATTACTTTCCTAAAGGATTGACAAAATGCTGGATTGTTTTACCATGACACTGGCATTTTACCAATAAAGGACATTTACAGGCAAAACTTGTTAGCCATGCCACAGACCATAATGGGCACCAGGATAAACTCCGGACCCAGAATCACAAACATATCATGGTTTCCAGCACAAGGTTGATATGTCCTCACAGCAAATGTGTCTGACATGTGCCTGATGTTAAAACCTAATGAATACCAGAAACTTACCAACCCTGATTTCCTACACCTGTGATACGCAGTAAACACCTGTGTATAAGGCATCTTGGCAAAAGGAACGATATCCTAGGGAAGGGGTGGTCCTCCCGTACCTTCGCCTGGAAAAATAGTCCTGGATGCGCGCGCCATTACTTCAAGGAGCCAAATCAGTTTGGGGTTGATCACGTAGGCAATGCCATCGGCCACAAGGCCAACATATATTGAGAATGTGCAAAGGTAGGGGCCGGGGAGGAATCAGCATGTTTAGTTGATGAATATGCTCACAAGATGGCTCTGGTATATAAACAAGGCTGGCCCACTGGGCAAAGCAGAGGTGGAATGGGATTCAGAATTTTCAGCCTCGTTAGTTAGTAATTTGGGCTTCAGGGCACGTCGACAACTATCAATTCGCAGCCTCATTATAAGGGACTAACTACCATCAACAACTATGAATGTTACTGTGTAATGCATCAAATTCGTCCTACAGAACTTCATAATGCACATTTACGCAATGGGAGCTGCAAGCTTATGTATTTCATCGCACGACCACGCTTTCGTGCCCACGACCCCTTCCATTCGTTCGCCCAATGTATCATGTTTTCACCACAGCATTATATTCCTTGTAAGAGAATGGTGCCCCACAGTCCCAGTTCTCTCCAATCTACCGGGACTACCGTGCCCAAAACGCATGACGTTCCTGCATAATAGGAACGAACAGTTGCCAGTATTATGGCTTAAATCACCCTAAAGTCAGTCTGGAGGTGCACTCACATGAAGCCATTCTCGCGCTCGCATTTCTCCAGGGTTCTGTCCAGGATGGGGCCAAGTTTCCTGAAGAAGAGATGCTTCTCCGGCTTGGCCTTGGGCCCGGTGCCCTTTGCTTCCGCGTAGTGCTTGCAGAGCTCCTCGGCCTCAGCATACGCTGGACAGACAGACCAAGTCAGCGAATTTCAAGACAACCCTCCAGCACTCAGCATATGCTACACACCACATTGCACTTCTTCATTCATGACAATGAAATATTAAAAGCTACATTATTTTGTGAGAGTGTCGACAATGGTACTGGGCCAAAGAAGGAAGGAGAAATTTATATTCTTCTTCTGGCATATTCGATTAGATTTCATGTCACCGCTCCCAGACGCTCATAGTCACAGGTAGGCTGGCAATCTACAAGTGATTTTCAAACTCTAGACCACTATATCCAAGCTACAGTAGGTTGACTACTTTGGCACGGACAATCTTCAACAAATTGAATCAATGACATGGTTTCGGTTATACTTTGAAATCTTGAATTCACCAGCTTTTCGGGGACCAGCTAGTTTGGAAGTAATAATCATTTCCTGTTTCATATCAGTCACTCCATTTTTATCTTGTTCTGTCGATTTTTTAAGCTATTATGAATAGGTTCAGAGTCGTTGTCCACAGCCAGCTTCTAACGGGAGAAAGGATGACATTCTGGAGAGGACAATGTTCTGCATCACAGCAAAACCAGGACCAGACTATTTTTCCAACCCTGCCCAATGGCGGATAGGGGCAATGGATGAGAGGCGGGAGCACATCCACCGCTACCGTGTGGATGGCTAGCAGGAAGCCAACACGAACAAGAACAGTGTTTTTTAAGCTCCAGTCTGACTTAAAAAAAAAAATACCCCCAAACCCGGAGTCTAAGAGCCATTCTTCGTTGTATTAAACAATGGCTAAACAATACACCTCCATTTAGAGTAGGCAACAGTCGCACTTATTCACACATTGGATTAATAGCGCGCGGTATATATTACTAGACAGTGTTCGGAATTTTTTTCCTCGAGATCTAAAAAGAGCAACACTTTGGACGAGATTGAAGGTTCAGTGCAGTTAATTTCGAGCCTTGGTAATTTATTTTTCATACGGTCACTTATTTAGCTGCAATGAATGAACTGCATAGACCCGTCTTTTCCTTCGCTACTGCTATTATCAGCGACTTGGTTGATGATAATCGTGACGACCGTATTCAAATCTGTAAACTCTCGTTGCTGAAGTAATTAAGGAAACCACAACAGAGGAAGGCAATACAAGATAGCACAATGTTTCAACCAATTGGCACTTCAAGCGAAAAGCCTAGGATTCAAAGAAACAATTCTCAGGATGAGCCTTAATGTTCTCAAGGTAGTAATCAACGAGGGTTCGTATTGTTAAAGTGAGCAGCATTGTTGTATTTCCCATAGAAATGCAACTGCATGCTCAAACTGTATGCTTATTTCAATATAATCATACAAAATACCACAAATTGAATATATTCCGTCCACTGTGCTTCTTCCGTACAAGGAACGCAAAAACTAATGTAATCGCAAAACAAACTCAGCGAATAAATTACTGCGGTCGTACTTAGTCGCTTGTTTTTCGACATTTTTATAGTCCGATTATCACTTCCTTATGGTTCTTTATCAAGTCACAAGCAATGATGATTCATGCTATGTTAAGTAGCACAGATATATATAAAATATGCGGTTATATAAAATATAACCGCATACTCAATAATACTTCAAAGCAATTACGCAACTATTAAACACAAGAAATGAATATATTTATCGGACTGCGTTTCTTCAGTTTAAGAACATAATAAATAAACGCAGTTGAAAGCGAACTCGATCCAGAAAGCACCGCGCTCGTCAGTAATCGTTTGCTTTTCGACATTTATTATAGTTTTTATGAGTTTTTATGTTATAGTTTAAATGTTATAGTTTTTATGGCATTTATGTGTCTTTATTAGCGTGCATGAAGGCAGTAAATTGGAAGACGTTCTTGAACATAAGGGACGAGAACGAAGTGGAATTAATAGACAATATAATAGAAAAAGCTTACTGGATGGTGCCAAGCGGGAGTCCAGAATAACATTTTTTTTTCCACACTATTATTTGGTATCCTGGAATTGGTCATTCAACACGCAATGCTGCTTTGACAGCATGAGTAAATACAAAACTGACTGAGCGTACATATCTCCTAGAGTATAAAAACAATGAACATTAATTGTAAATAAGAGCACCGCAAAAGTTGAATCACGAATTCTCACTCAGGATATTTTAGAAGATCAGAAGATAAAAGGAGCACGACTCACCTTTCCTCAGTCCATAATGACGCCTTAGCATTAGTTACTTCAAAGCCGGGGGGCGGGGATGGCCGAGTGGTTTAGGTGTCGGGCTATGGGTACCAAAGTTCCCGGGTTCGACTTTAGCGCCACTCAGAACATTTCCCAATCCCGCGGCCCACTGGCGAAACAGTGTGGGCGGCGCCATTAGCCGTGAATGTGCATAAAGTGTGTCGTGAACCAACCAATAAACAAACAAGAAACAAACTTCAAAGCCGGGATCGACTATAAAACCTGGGTCACCGACAAACGGACACTTACACTTTTTGCTCTCTTGGAGACAACGTATAGCATCGCCGCACTTATCGTCGACCAGCTTGTTCTCGCCCATATAATTGTACGCCTGAAAACAAACCCATGCCACGCCAACTGTGAGCAAACATGAAGGGTAACCGGTGGTTGTTGGGTTTTACACTTCTGACTGAACGCGTTACAATTTCTCCCAAGACATTCATGAGATATGTGACTTCCGGTGGCGTCAATCTTATTGTACTGACACGCCACTTGACACCCATAAACAAACCGGCGGGAAGCACTACAAATAAGAGTTCGTCACCAGATAGAATGCACCACTTCTACACCACCACCCCAGGTGCACCATCTCCACAGTACGGGCCGAGAACGCACCGAATGTCACAGCACCGGCCCAGGGAGACACAGAGTCACAGTGCCGCTGACGGAGTGCACTGGACTTACGTAGGCGCGGTAGACGGCAGCCTTCAGCTGCAGGTAGCGGCTCCAGCGCTGCACGCGGCCCGGCTCCAGTGTGCGCAGCGAGTCGGCCGCCGTCGTGAACATGCTGGAAGTCTCGTGCGCCAGCGCCGACACCAGGCTCGGCGCGTGCTTCAGCTCAATGGCGCGCGCAATTGTTACTGCGACAACGTCATCGTCGTCGTCAAGGCGACATCGCTACCACGATCGGCAATGAGAAGGGTCACAGGTCACAAGGATGGTGACCACGGGCGGATCCTAGGTCATCAACAGGGTGGGAGCACGCGTCTGGCGGGGCGTCACTGTGAAAGGTCACAGGGATGGCGGCCACGGACGGATGATGGGTCATTAGCGGGGTGGGAGCACACGTCTATCGCCACTGTGTGGAAGTCCCCCAAGGAGCGCATGCGAGCGGATGACATCTGAATTCGGTTGCAGCGCAGCCTGAGTTGTGCGACATGGCATTGCATGGCCAACGAATGACCTGAGATCACCTGACCTCAAGGAACCTGATGTTATCTGACCTGATTTTATCTTTCCTTGGAAATTACTTTCAAACAAGTGTACTTCAGTCTTCCTTAGGCGGAGAATGAAGACATCGTAATGGAAATACATGCGTGACTTGCGTGTGACCCGCGTGACCTGTGGTCAGACCACGAGGTCAAAAGCTGCACAGTTTACAAAGATGTTTCAGCATCATACCAGCTCTTATTGGAACAAATGTTTATACTTCAAAAGGGACGTTTGGGAGATATTTGAGCTTGAAATTGCTTGACCTGACCAATACGGAGTCACCTGATCTGGCCTCAAGATCTTTGGATGCCAAATAGATGCAAACATTTACTTCAATGGATCTGTTGAAAGAACCTGAGACATCTTTAGCGACCTCAACATGGGCGAAAATGGATAAATGAGGTGTGATATGAGCTCTGGGTTACATGGGATTCCCGATGACATTTTCCTGCCTCCGACCATGACCAATACAAATGCATTCACCCATGCTAATTATTGAGAAAACAACCAATTTGGAAAAAAGCGAACTCTGCCTTTCTTTAGCAATTGCTAGGTATTTCAGTTGAGGTCAGTATATTGACCTCAAACGACCTCCGGCAACCACATTATTAGTTTAAATGCAAATATATAAGGCATGCTTATAGCTCTCCACGACCAGAGCGTTCAAACGGTGTTCTGCGCTTCACCCTAGCATACGTAGATAGGAAGTTAGAGGGTGCTTCTAAGAAACCCCTTCCCCGCCTCCGGCTCGGCGAAGGCGGATCTGCCGGTCGGCCCTCGCCTGCCCGGCAGGCATCTTTTATGTTCGACCCAACCCTCCCAATCATAGCACACAGTGCTGGAAGGGCTCAACATGTTCCAATGGCGAAACACATACCTAAGGAAATGCTGATACGCATATGCAACTGGGCAAACCTTATCGATTCGTTTTTCAAAATGTACGTTTATTCAACTTTGTGATTGTTCCAATCGACGGGCTTGGCTGCTGAAGCTATGGCTATTCAGCTGTTCTATATGGTATCTATAAACTCCCCAAATTGAAAGCCACAATATCCAGCGCGTTGCCCTGCTTTGGACCTCTTAAAGTGCGTCCAACAGCTAATAAAACGCTGGTCCTTCATGCACCAGCGTTTTATTAGCGTCTTTTATCTACTAGGTCTTACTTTCGGACGCTTGTGCGTAAGAAATCGCCCGTAACGACACGCTAGCTGGTAATTCACCGCGAGGACCCTAGCCTAGGGAGACGATATCTTATAAACACGATACGACATCTCAAACATATGGTGGATGATAAAATCTCAAAGCGCCAATTTGTCATAGACATTCGAGTCCAGTCCTCATGAAACACTGAGAAGCCCAGAGCCGCTTGAGAGCTCTGCAGTGCATATGTTTTGTGCGCTCTTTGCACCCAGTTCGGGGGCAAGTGGTCAAAGGGTAGGTTGTCCGTCTCATGATCAAAGGATTGTGGGTTCCAGTCTCACCTGTAGCTACTCTTCTCCCGCGACCAATCGGCGTGAGAGATTGGCGGCGCTACATGACTCAAAGGTCCACGTGTCGTAAAAACCAATAACTCGTTGGACCCAGTTCACGCCATCTGGCCATCTCCCGGACCCTCATATAATATCAGACGACGGTTACAGTGTCGGAGATTGCATACCGGCCGTGTGCTGTGCGACAGGCGCGGCTCTACATAACGGAGTGCACTCTCCAACGTAGTAGCTCCTGTTCAGATATTCTACATAGGCCCAGACATTAGCTAGACATCACAAATCAGGCACCAACAAAGAACAAAATATACACATTCCAGTTCCCTGAAACGGCTCTGGAGTCCTCAGGTCCGTCATCGAGGCTTGACTGACATAGCAAATGTAAATTATATATATTAGTTTTACCTGACATCCATACATTTATCTCACACATTATCATACATTAGAGATATCATCAGACAACGGCTACGTTGACCTGTAGCAACCTACGGGTAACGTCCAGCGCAAATGCGAGCGAAAGTAAGACGTAATGCCAGTACGCTGAAGGCCAGGGCTTTATATATATTATTGCACCAACCGTGAGAGGTCCAAAGCAGTGCAGCCTAATGGACATTGTTGCCTAAAAATTGAGGCGTTGATAGATACTAAATAAGACAGCTGAATACTGTAGCTTAAGCAACCGACCGGGTCAAATAAAATAATTGCGAAATCACACAAGTTCATTTTTGAAGACAAAAAAAAACTAGACAGATTTTGATCACATATTGCAGTACATCCGATATCATCATATTCGTAGCCAGTTCATGCTCAGCTTTCGAATGGCAACGCACGATTTTTAAGCTTTCCGATCGAAGAAACGGTGCTAAGAATTGCGCAACAAAATTGGCACCACCGGAAACAATCAAATTGGCACTACCAGAAACGCCACATATTTGTGGCACATGATGAATTGAATGTTACGTTCATTAAATGACTCACTTGGATCTGCCCCGTTCACCACATACAGTACACTGAAAAGTGCAACATATTCGCTATTTAAAAAGGGCCGAAAATCGTGTGACTGGAGTGTAGTGGTCAGGACCAGCCAAATGCGTAGCAACCACCGATCAGACCCAGGAGGGATTTGTTTTGGAATCCTGGATTTGGGAAGGACAATTTTGGGGTATTCGAATTCGGAGAAAATAACTTTTCTCTTCTTTGACATAAAAACGCCTTTCATACACTCTGGTGGGCTACCTGCATTTCCATGAAACAGCAAACAATGTACAGTCAACACCTTGAAAAGATGTTGACTGCACACTGTTTAAAACAACTCCATTCAACATCTTGAAAAGATTAGTGGATAGCATTTCTCAGTGGATAATATCCTAGATAAGAAACAGCCAATACATGGTCATGTTTCCAACACTGACCAGACCTGGGCATTGAGGTCGATCTGCTATGGCCCAGCGCCAACATCCTGAAGCGCGACCGATCAACCTGACAGCATACCTTCCTGAGCCTCCGCGGTGCACTGGCTGATGAAGGCGGTGATGACGCGAGTGTCGCAGTCGCCCTCCTGGACACTCTCCTCCATCAGCTGACCTGTGGGGTCAATAGAGGTGTCACAACCACCATCCTTGCTATCAGCTGGGCTGTGGGGGTCAATAGAGGTGTCACAAGGACCTACCCTGACACCCCTTTTCATTTGCTGACCTGTGGGAGTCAATAGAGATGTCACAGTCGCCCTACCCTACATCAGGTGGCCTATGGGGGTCAATAGAGGTGTCGCAGTCACCATACCCTCCCTGACACTCCCCTCCATCAGCTGACCTGTGGGAGTCAATAGAGATGTCGCAGTCACCCTGCCCTACATCAGATGGCCTGTGGGGGTCAATAGAGGTGTCACAGTCACCCTCCCCTTCCTTATACTCCCTTTCATCAGGTGACCGGTGGGGGTCAATAGAGATGTCACAGTCACCCTCCCTGACACTCCCCTCCATCAGGTGACTGGTGGGGGTAAATATAGGTGTCACAGTCACATTCCTTGTCGGACTCGTCCATTTACCGATATGGAAGCACGTTAACGGACTGAAAGCTTTGTGCCTTAAAATTGTCTAAGCAAGCATTGAAAGTTCTTGCATCTATATAAACATTACTAATTCCCACATACCAAAACATGGAATATCAGAGGGATATTGCTTGATTATCACAGACAAACAGCAATATAGTGATAAATCAAGAAACACACTGAAAAAAAAAAAAAGCATAATTTGAAACAAAACACCCTCCACTTTTGGTGTTTGAAATATCACAAAATAATCCGTGATTTATTTGCATCAAAACTGATATTTGCAGTATGTTGATCCACAGATGCATTTCAACACCTAACTGACACTGTTAAGTTAAAGTACCTTCGAGCATAATCACAGCATTATAAAACAATGCTGTGTCCATAGTCAAGTACATTTGTGCATACGGCTCAGACTGACCAATATATCGATCGTGTACGGCTTTGAAGAGTCCAGCAGCCTTGCGCAGACTGCTATGCACGGCCTTGCCATCTTCCATGGTGATGCTGGAGATGAGGTGCGCAGGGTGTTAGTGTGCACAAAGTGGGAGGTGGGAAGTCTTCAAGCACCTCGTCTCATCAACCAGCGCAAAACCGCGCGCGGCAGAACGCCGCCATTTGCCATGAATGATGACACATCCCGTGCAGATCTCCTACTCAGAGTTTGTGTGGCCAGTTCATGTCAGGTCACAAGGCTGCGACGTTATTTGTGGAGGCAGGTTTGACGCACTCTTTACTGAAATCATAGCTATTGTCCGCTGTATAGCAGTTAACGAGCTCATGTTGGCACGGTTAAATTTTCCTGTATCTAACGGCTTCGGAAATCATATTTATAATAATATAATAATAAAATTATATATAATAAAATAATATATATATACATTATATATATATATATATATATATATATATATATATATATATATATATATAATTCACAAGTTCTGGTACAAAATATTGTTTCATTGGAAATGTGTTCCACCCTTGCCTGCTCCATACCAATTGAAACCTAGATATCCAACAAACATCAGATACAGTTACCCTTTATTCCACTTGCATTTAGCTTTATGTTGTTGATACTGCACAGATAAAAATGTTTATAATATATTGAACATCTCCATTCTGACAATAATCCCAACACTATACCTATGTGCAGACTGCAATCCACTTCTGAAGAAAATTATGTGTTTTGAATGAGTGGATCCTGAGCATAACATCACTGAAAAAAATCAGGATAATTTAGTTACTGCACCCAAATTAAGGAGAAGCTTGGCCTACTTAAGTGACCAAAGGAACTATCCCAATTGCATAGTCAAATTTCAGCTGAACGCACGGATATATGGATTAAGTTACTCTTTCGACCAGCATACATGTTTTTTGGACAGCTTGGTTCGATTAACTCGCAATTTGCCTATCCCTGTCACGCAGGATGGCGGTAAGCTTCTTGCTGGGTTATTTCAGTTCACTTTCATAGCACTACAGTCGTTCGCCAGTGTCGTTAGCGCTAGCCAACCAGCTTCCAATCGGTCCCAGTACGAATTGTGTGACCATATTGAGGCCCAGCAGCATCTGCCACACTAATGGTGCAATATCGACTATCACTCGATAATTTTTTTCCGAAACAAGGTGAGATCCTCAGTTGGCCCGTGAGATATTCAAAGTTATGCATATGTAGACGAGGTATTTGCAGACGTGATATACCGCAAGATTCTAAGCCTCGTCAGCCTATTGTGTCATTTGTCTCTGCTGCGTTGTTTATGGCATAACCTTTGATCAGGCGACCATTTCCTGCCCATGACCTTTGATCAGGCGTACGTCTGAATTTCCTGTCCATGCTAGTGTTGAATTATCACATGTCCCAGTGTTGATCCCAGTGACGACAAATAAAATCAGAAACGTGAACTATTGATGTTGGGAACCAAAACGCACCATTCTTTTCCCGTGGCCAACCTTTTCCAGTCACGTAACTTTCGGAATGTGCTTCTAGAGCATTGCTCACAACTGGAATAGAACCTATGAGCCCTCAGGCCTGTTTTCTCTTCTTCATCTCCCCAGTTCCACTTTCCGTTCAGTTTCCCCTTCCCTATAATGCCCGACTTGATGCAGAAATAATATAACATGCTACACAAACAACAACGCAACAATACAACAATTGCACCACTCACTCGTCCTTGCCGGCGATTCTCGACGCCCGCTTCATGTACCAGAGCGCCACGTTCTGGCACATGCAGATGACTTCGAACACGGCATCCTTCTGGACCCTGGGGATGGTCAGAAGACATTAACTTGGTTGACGTAGAGACGATCGCGGAGCCATCAACAGACGGTCCGAACAAATGACAGGGGGTAGGGACGTGTGGCAGGAGCACTACAATGGGGGAGGGGTGACAAAATAGAGCCGCTGATCAGTGGTCACGAAAAGTCACACACAAATGCAAACACATATTACAAGTAACTTATGTAGCAAACCATGGTACTCATTGTTACTATTTAATTGGCCATTTGTTCCCAAAGGAGGGTCGGTTGCAAGCAGTCACATAGCGCCTAGCACAAGCACTTCTTCATCACATTGAAGTACCTCACAGAACGCAAGTGCCACGTAGCGACTAATGCACATCATTGGTAACTGACAAGACTACTAACTTCAGCTATGCTTCTGGCACTGGCTAACATGGGAAATTCCAACAAGACAACTCTGAGCATGAGCAGTCAAATTGATGTTTTACTTGTTGTGATGAGGTTGGACTTGTGATTGTTGTGATAAAATGAGGTTTGTTGTTGTTGAGGTTATCGATCAGATGAAACCATTATAAATTAGAAGTCCCCCCTCCTCTTCATCAAAATAATCCTGACTTAGCTACTACAAGTCACAATGGTGACTTACAGCTCTGCATCACTTGGGTGTGCTGCCCACCCAATCAGGTATGCTGCCCGTGCCTCTGTGAAGTTGCATACTCAGTCTGGCGTATCCCTCACCTGCACTGGCATGCCACCCAATCACTCTGGGATGTTGCCCAGCAAGGTATGTCCAGCGCCGTCGCAGCAGGTGACGCCCGGCCCCAGCATGTCTCCCACTCAATATGGGGCATTGCCCAGCACAGTATGTGTCCAACACAATAGGTGGACACACAGCCCCAGCATATCCCTCACTCACTTGGCGGTGTTGCCCAGCAGGGTGTGTGTCCAACACAGCAGGTGGCGCACCACCCCAGCGTATCCCTCACTCGCTCGGGGGTGTCGCCCAACACGGTGTGTCAGCACAACAGCGTCAGCAGAGCAGGTGGCGCCCCACTCCGATGTCTCCACTCACTCGGGGTATTGCACCAATACCCAGCAGGGTGTGTGTCTCGTGCAACAGGTAGCACCCTACCCGAGCGTATCCGCCACTCACTTGGGGGTGTCGGCCGGCAGGGTGTGCGTCCAATGCCACCGCAGCAGGTGTCTCCACTCACTCGGACAGCAGGGTATGCATCCAGTGCTCCTCCCCGGGGTCCGTACTCACTCGGGGGTGTTACTCAGCAGGGTGTGTCTAGTGCAACAGGTAGCACCCTACCCGAGCGCATCCATCACTCACTCGGGGGTGTCGCCTAGCAGGGTGTGTGTCCAGCGCCAGCGCAACAGGTGGCGCAGCTTGCTGTCGGTGCCAGGTTGGTCTGGCGCCTGCAGGAAGCCTGTCAGCAGCGCCAGGTAGTTGTTGAGCGCCAGCTCCAGCTCGGACGACTCGTGGCCGGCGTCCGGCAGCAGCTCCAGCAGCCGATGTCGCGCCTGACGCAGCTCGCTGCCGCAGACAGTCCAGTCAGCAAACAGTCAGACAGCAGACAGACAGCAGACAGTCAGTCAGACAGTCAGACAGTCTGTCCGACTGACTGGTGTCAGTCAGACAACAGTCAGTCAGACAGCAGTCAGTCAGACAGTTGGCCAGACAGCAGACAGTCAGTCAGCCAGACTGCAGACAGTCAGACAGTCAGTTAGCAGACAGTCAGCCAGACAGTCAGCAGACAGTCAGCCAAACAGAAGACAGTCAGTTAGAGAGACAGCAGACAGCCAGTCAGACAGCAGACAGTCCATCAGACAGTCAGTCAGACAGCAGACAGTTGTTGCTGATGCTACTCTAAACAGCTAGTCTGTCATCTCTGGCAGGTGTGACCTGACCAATGAATGTCAATCACAAGTTCATCACATCATAGGCTGAAATGTTTGCATTGTATGGGTTACATCTGATCAAGAGAAGAGTGGAATTGCCCAGCAATAGATATGAGGAGGCTCTCAGTAGGAAACAGGGGAACTAGGCCGATCAATGGAGAGGGGCATAGCCAATAATGAGAGAAGTATTGCAAGCAAGGAAAGGAATAGTTTATCATGTCTTATGTCAGGGTGAAAATAATGCCTTTTTGTCAGGTGTGAGATGTCACAATGAACACAGTAGGATGCCAAAATTTGTTATGGAATTGGTGTCCTTTGAAATGATATTGATGTCATTCATTCACATTTAAGCCAATGATTTAGGTATTTATGGCTCTACCTTTATCATTTGTTTTGAGATTCATAATTTAGGAACACCTGTATTCAGAATAGGAAGAGTAATGCCTATGCTACAAAGTGGTATTGTATGACACATCACATTATAGGTGTTCTCTTTACCTGAAATTGCATTGCAAAATGTTTGTGTATTACAATTCTGTATCAAGAGCATGAACATGATACTTATAAGAGAGATAGTGTTAGAAAGGAAATATGAATATTTCATAAGCACACATCAAGGAGCAGGATGTTGATACTTCTTCAAGAAGGATGTTGATTGAGTGTTCAGAAAGTGGTATATTCTACCTTACTTCACGAATAATTTATCACTGTTTTATGTCAATGCCAGAAGTGTGAGGAACAATATTGGGGGAATGCATGCATATATATTGTTTGAAAAGCTAGATTTGTTATGTATAATGGATGCATGGGTCAATGAAAGCATTTTTGGAGACATCTCACAATAATTTGAATGGACAGGCTACAACATGCATGCTTATCAAAGGAAGGCAAGGATATTGGGAGGGATACTCTTGCATGTCAGGCAAATATTGAAATGTCATTACATAGATGATAATGTGCATAGTGAATGAGTAGAATCTTTGTGGTTAGACATCAATCTGAGGAATGGAACAAAATTTAGGATTGGGGCATTCTACTGACCTCTGGACCAAAATGAAAACACTGACAGGTTGTTGCAGGAAGAGACAAGTAGGAGAGTGCAGGAAATAATTGTTTTGTTGTGGACTTCAACATAGCAGGATTGGGAGACAAAGCTAAAGGTCTAAACAAATGAAGAAGTTTCATAGCTTGCTATGTGGAAAATGTATTCTTTCAAATGGCACACAAACCTACAAGGGAAAATGAAAAATTATAATGTGCTTACTAATGAGGAAAACTTTGTGCAAAATGTGAACATAGGGAGACCTTGGATAATAGTGATCACAACATTAAATGTTTCTCATTGTATGTTGGAAGTGTAGAAACCAATAAAACATTGATTACAAATTTTGTTAAAGGGAATTACAATGAGTTCAGAATCTTCCTGAATGAAATTAATTGCAAAGACTTCTTGATGGCCTTGGATGTTTATGAAATGTGGAAAATGATAAAAGATCCACTATTTCAAGGTCTGGATGGCTACATTCCCAATAGGCAAATCAGATTAACCAAAGTTAAGCACCCTTCATGGCTGGCCAGGGAAGTAAAGCTGGAGTCATAGAAACAATCATTCCAGAAACTAAAATATGCTAACTCTGAGGTAACCCTGAAGTCATATAAAACAGCTACAAATGAAATTAGGTGTATTAGGGTATCTAAGATTGGCTGAAATCAAATTAGCTTAAGAATGAAATCAAATTAGGATGATTTTTTTTTACACATAAAAATATTGTTTTTTTTAATTCTAATTAGTGATGGGTGGGGTAGGATTTAAGTTAAGCAAGCATACATGGCACAAACCCATTTAAGCAGGCATGGGTGCAGTTTGAAAATGAATGGTAAGGCACTCAATCCACATGTGTTAAGAGAGATCAAGGGAATATGGCTGGATAGCTTGAGCAGATAGGCATTGATGGGTATGGGATGTTGATGGATGGTTTCCTTAGGATGGGGTGATGGTTGGAGTTGGTCTTTTTACCTGGTTTATGGTATTTTCCATTTAAATACTTAACTGGATGGGCCCTTGTGGCCCAAGTTAAGTTTAAACACTTTATGACTTTATTCATAAACACTGCATTGTAATGATAAATTCCAAGAATTCATAAAATATCCTAAAGCACAAATTTACCACATTTTCAACAAAAAGGAGTGTTGAATCTCTCCATCAGGTCTGACAAATGCTAGGTCAAGGATGGTTGCATTATAGACCAGAGGACATCAGTGCTGCATGGATGACAGCAAGAAATTGCCCAAAATCATGAATGGGAACACAAGTAAGCATGAGCAGAGGAAAACAAGTGGCTACATCTTCTGAATCATGTCTATAAACATGATATATATATATATATTCCAAAAGTATCTACATCCAAAAATTATAAAATCACCTTCGAGCACAACTTTACCTGAGTCCACAACTTTCTTGATGCAATACAAGAAAACTGATGCTGACACACCTACCTAAGTAAACTACTTTTTATGGTAAATATTGTGATCAAGGAAAATGTTGTTTTTTAATATGATGCTTTTTGATGTAAGATGATGCAACCATTTATTCTTCCTTGTTTGTTTGTTTATTGGTTGGTTCATGACACACTTTATGCACATTCACCACTAATGGCACCGCCCACACTTTCACTGGTGGGCCGCGGGATTGGGAAATGTCCTGAGTGGCGCTAGAGTCGAACCCGGGACCTTTGGTACCCATTAGCCTGACACCTTAACCACTCGGCCATCCCCACCCCCATTTATTCTTCTTGCAGGTGATTACATTTTGGTTAACAGCAGTTCATCGTCAAAAAGCATAATCAAAAAGCTCATGACAAAAAGCATCATATTCCAAAATAAAGTACGGAAAAATAAACATTAACCTTGATCGTAATAATTACCCTTTTTATCTAGGGTTGCATCAGTGGCAGCACAAGCTTATGCAAGCATACTGAAAAAAAATGGGTACTAACACCCATATAGGTAACTGCTATAACCTACCTGCAGATTTTCAACGATTCTGGTTCAGATGCAAAAAGCTTTAAATCAAAGTTAACATGGCCTGTTGCCTTCAGGCCACATCTGTGGAACCAGTGCGACATTCTTCCAAATATTCCAATTTGTATATCCGCACGCCTACTCTCTCGCGCAGAACAAAATACCCCAGGAATCTGAAAACCACTGGCACCACGGGCGCTTTTCCTTCGAGAAGAGCACAAAACACGACCAAAATGGTATTACAGTAAACAGAAATGGCGCATTGGAGGCTTACTGGCGCACATAAGAACAGGCCCCTGTCATCCCCATGCCTTCCTGCGTGTCGGCTGGAATGGTACAAATGACGTCACCTTTGGGCCGTTTTAATGGTTTCATGCATTTTAGAATGGAAATATTTTCAATTCAACTCACTTTCTAAATCCTATAATATCACGTCTGTGTTTTTGGAATCGTGTTGAGCTGTTATTTTATCATCCTCAGTTAGGCTGCGAATTAGGCGACGACCATCACGAATGCAGCGTTTTAGGGGCACACATTTTCTCAAATTCTTAGATGGCGCAGTTGAGTCATAAATAGCTCAGCTGTTTACATAGCTTCCTCGTAGGTTGTTTTATGCTTGGTTTTATGTCTGTCACACCTTGTGTTCGATGTACGTGCGTTTTAGTTGTAGTTTTATTGTATAGTGTTCTATTGTGGTGTGTCTTTATCATCTGGAAGAAAGATATGGAAAGAAGAGATTGTCAACCAACATGCTTATGTTTCCAAGAGATGAAAATCCATATAAGACCTGGTTGACAGTGAAAAGGAGCTGAAGGAGTTCATCCAACCAGCCAATCCATTTGTTCCAACCACTTTACCTTTAATGATTATGATCCTGGCCACGGATGCAGCTGAAAATAATGTCAGTGTCAACACCTGCCTTTTCTGGTGTCATTCCATGAATTAGCCTGCCTATCAGATCTGTATGGTATGGAGTGTTGCATCATGCTTGTCTGGAATGCTTGCTGCATTTTGGAGCATCTTAGACATCAAGACACAAAAAATCAGTGTGACTATGAGCCACAAGGGCCCTTCTTGGTTGCACTCTGAACACTCAACCAGTTGCCCACCAAATCCGTCGATCAGCCCTCCCTGGAATACTGAAAAGCAAGCCCTCTATTCTTGTAATAATTGCCGATGGTGTTTTTGAAGATGTTCAATGTGCTGCTACTGACAACGGTTTTTGGCATATGGTTCCAGTGTTCTATTACTCTGTTGGTGAAGAAAGACTGTCTTAACCTTGTCCTGTTGTAGTTAACTTTAATTTTGAATTGATGACCTTTAAGTGCATCATTTCTTTTAGATTCAAATATTTACCTAATATATCCATCCTCCTGACCATGAACAAGTTTAAAGACCTCAATGAGTGCTCCTCTCAACTTTCTATATCTAAGTGAAAACGTGCTCACTTTCTTCAATCTTTCCTCATATGCCAGGTTGCTTATGTCATTAACCATTTGTGTAGCCATATTTTGTACTCTCTAAAAGCGAACAATCTTTTTGCATAACTAGGAGCCAAAGCTTGGACACAGTATTCAAAATGTGGCCTGACATGCACAGTAAACCTTCCTGATGACTTCCTCACTTATGTATGATACATTCCTATATATTGCCCCAAACATTCTCAATTCCTTCTTCCTGGATTCTTTCGTCTGTTCTCATGCCCCCAATCTTGTGTTCAGAATAACACCAAAGTCCTTCTGCTGAGTCACCGATAGAACTTGGCCACCGCCATCAAATATGGAGCCTTCATATGCTGCTTACCTTATCTTCATATCTTATCTTTGTATAGCTAAATAAAGAACCATTCAATTAGTTTGATGCCACTTCTATTCACATGAATTTTAACACAACCATCATCGGCAAACTGGGACTGGAGCAGGACGGCCTTGCCGTCGTTGCCGGCTTCGTCGCCTACAAAATGAGGCGTCAATACATCGCTTGGCTATCCGACGTCTGAAGCACCGAAGTTGCTCCTGGCCGTTGTGTCCAGCTCTTGGTTAATCACCATCGGTCGTGGCGGGCGCTGCATGCCACATACGTGGTAGGGCGATGCCAAACCAGTTCAATTCTGATGTCTACTTCATCATGGACCCAACCTGCACAGGCGACACCAGCATCGTGAGACCCGGGGTGGGCGTCATTAGTAGCCGGAAGCCGAAGCTAGGAGCATGACTATTTGTGTGAGACGGAGGCTGACTCGAGTTAGGCTGCATGTGCGCATCGGCTGCTTGCGCAAGAACTCTGCTCGACAGAGCGCAGGGGAGGGCATCTAGGCAGGTCCGCCATCATGTCACCAGGCAGCGATAGGATGTCCACCCTCACACTGCCGGCCATGTGTCACCGTCTCTGTTGTGTGTCGTGTTGTGTCGCTCGGTTCTGCCCTTTGTAGCCGTGTTTGTTGTTGCCACCGTGACCAGGGGCGGACTGGCGGCGCCTCCTTGCCCCTTCTGGCGGCACTTTGCATTGGTTTCATGCCGCCCGATCCTGCCGTTTTGTTGGCGTGTTTTGCTACTGCCACTGTGGCCACTGACGGGTTGGCGGCGCTCCCTGTGTCGGCCCGTCCTGGTGGCACTTAACTCTGCCGTCGTATCGCCCGCTCCCACTGTTCTGCTGGCGTGTTTTGCTGCTGCCGCTGTGACCAGAGGCAGACAAGCTGCGCCCATCCTCGCGGCACTTGACACTGCTACCGGCTCTGGTACTGCTATGAAACAGGTGTGGCGTATGTCATTTCATTGTTGCTCATGAGGCCTATGATCATTGATTTGAAAGAACGATATCCAAAGTCTCTACTCCACGAACTTCGATTGTGATCTTGCATTCATGCTCTGAATCGGAAACAGCACATAAGCCAACTAGGTCGACTGCGCGGACGTGTAGGAGTGTTTTGAATCATCCAGATCTAGTTCTGAACGCATTGTTAGGGAATGCCGCCAATGCATGCCTGACCGCTTTTAGCACCCCATGTATGACCGCTTTCCAGTCCATCCGCCGAATGTAACCTCCGAATTAGAGTGAAATTTTACATACTTTTTGGATGGGTCAACCCCCGCTTACGACTGGCGTGAGCCCACCTCCCCCAATCCATATGCCTTCCTGTTACCTCCAGGCGTTGCGTCTCCCAAATAGTTTTCTGGAAGTTCCACCCATGTTTGTGAGCTGGTACGGAGGTTCACAGATGCCCCCATAAAAGGAATGTCTCCCTCTCACGTGCTCCCTATGGCCTTGTCGATCGTAAAAAGAAATGATTGTCCCCTTCCTTGCCTCCTATATCAGGGGCACTGCCGCATATAGAGGGGTTAAAAGGCCTTTCGGTCAATTAATTTTGGCATGCAGCATCATGAGCCCAATGCTAAATTTGATGTACATTAATGGACTCGACCCCCCTCCCCACCTTTTTCCATCATGGAGACGACCACACTTCAGATACGCGGTAAGATGCTAATTCTCTGCCATATTTGACCTGTCCTACCTCGCTTTGTACGTTCTTCCGGGTTTAATATGTGCATAAAAGGTATTGGAGATCCCTTCCGGGACTATTACGCTCTAGGTTTTGCACCTGCACCTCTTAAATCCTCATTTTATCCCCCGTACTACGCATACGCTGCGTATATTCGACAGCGTGTCAGCGGCTTGGCCCGTATTCAGTGGTACCCCAGATGACGTCATATAAGGACCTGCGCAGAAAGCTGCGCAGTAGGGATGACGCCACCTCGTATATATCGCCTTGCATAAGAATATGGACATCCGACATACTTCAACTCTATGATGTCACGCAGGCTGGCAAACTGCTCGAAAATGGAGGCACTCTATGCAATTTGAAATCTGAAATGTAAAAGCATAGCGTTCATTGGCGGAGACCGAGGGCCGCCTGACATTCGTAATATATGATAGAGATTTGTGTTCGCGGCATAGTAATTTCCGGCTCTGCCGTGAAGTATGACCATGTAGTAAAATACATATCCTAAACCAGTGCCTGGCAAAGGGGAGGACAAATTATCTCTCGCCTTGAAAGTTAGTGGCCTCCAACGTGTCGCGTCAAGGCCCGAAAAATATTGCGCTGTGGCCGATAGATACTGTGCTAGGTGAAACCCTCCAGATATCACGGTGGAAAGAGGTCTCATAAAATGTGCCCCCTCCCAATGAAGCTGGGCCCTACAAGAATCAATCAGGAAGCACACTTTGTGGACCACAAAATAGAACCAAGGACTCCTCAAAATGCTTTGTGTTCTGAAAAAAGTGCCGGTTTCCAGAAAAATTCCGCACCAAGCCCCAAAATCGTGCCGTGGATCAGCAATATTATATCAGGAACACAAGAAAAAATCGAGCCAAGGACATAAAATTATACCGTGACTGGGACAATCCACCAGGACTTCGAAAAAAATCAGAAAAAGTTCCGTGAAATCGGCTGGGATTCAAAGGGTTGTACTGATATCACATGAAACGTCCGGTCAATGGCAAACAAGATTTGCGTCGGGTTCAAAATAAATATCAATGGAAACCAATAACCACGCTATAACCACAAAAAAAATCAAGCCGGAGTCCCGACAAATTACGCAGTAACCACTGACAAATCAATTAGAGTTCGGAAAAATGCTTTGGAATCCATAAAATCGCGACACATGCCTAAAAATACACATTGGGCCACGAAAGGATTGCTAGGTCTTCGAAATATTGCAGCTGGGCGAAAACAAATCGCAATGGAGGAAAAATATCGTGTGGGAGGTTCCAAAAAATAGAGATCCCAATCACGACACTACCTGAAAAAGCGTCCCGAGCCCGAACAATTCCGAAGATAAAAATATCCCCCAAAAATCGCGTTGGACCTGGATATCTCCCGTTGGGTTCCTGAAAGCTTCCACTAAAGTCTGGAATATCGCAGCGAGGCCCCTCAAACATCGCACCAGAGCGCTGAAAAACGCCAGGGCATAAAAAATGCAATGGGACTCAAAATTGTCCATGTTCAAATACACTACCCGAACATAAAATCTACACAAAGGGCCCCAATGTCCATCGGTGCCCTTCAAAACAGATCTTGACCTGGAACAAAAAAGCTGGTCATAGGTCGAACTTATTTCCTCGATCGCTCCGCGTTTCTGCGTGTTCTCCAAAAGCCACCGAAATATGGTATCAAGCAATAGCCCGTGATCAACCCTCAAATAATATTTCAAACCGGGTCATGTTAAGTCAAAGCTGAAACTAAAAGGTTAGTTTATGTTTTTTTTATAAATCCTTACGCTTCGCCGATATGATTTCATTTTCCATCAAGTGGGTATCAGTCGACGTAGCTTGCCGTGTGGTATCAAAAAGTTGAGAAATCTAAATAATTTTGAAGGTGTCCAAAGTCCGGTGTATGTACAATGATGATTGAGTGTAATATTGTAATAGGAGGAGCAGATCTCTCGTATTTGCAGTCATTGTGATAACAGACACCCGTATCCTATTTGACCAGTAGCTTCCTCAATAAATCCGTCATAACCTGCTCGGACACCGTTCTGATTGCTGGCTTTTAAGTTACATTGCCACATTGCTGTTCCGGATGTATGAGATATAGAAGCGTTTTCTCATGTCATCCGATTTCTTCATAATGGTCCAAAGGAAGTTATAAGGTTTGTTAAAGAAGTCACACGCAAATTCACACGATTTTAAAACCAACCGGACTATTCATAACAGCGAAAGAGCAATGTTATAGTCAGGGATGGATCCGGGAATTGTCAATTTGTGTGGGGGGAGGGCACTTGTCTGTAGGAGCACCATTTCTTTTGATGGGCGCCACTTTGAAGGTGGGATGGGCGCCTCTGGCTGAAAAATGCGACGGGAAGGGGGGGGGGGAGACGTGCACTCGGGAATTCACGGATGGGCGCTTTATTTCCAAGGGGCGCCTTTTTCTCTTAGAGAGGAGTTTGTGGCTGAAAATTCGACGGATATCTTCTCGGAGGGGCGACTTTTGCCGGCCGGTGTGTGCCACCTTCCATGTGGAAGCGTCTTGGTTGTTATTGCATTGAAGTGGTCCCCATAAAACATAAAATACTGTAAAAGGTTAGTGTAAGTCCATATTTGCTACAACAAAACAATTCCAAATGTTTTCTGTTTGCCTGTTGCAAGAGGGCAACGTTTCAGGTAATTACAGCATTGCTTCATGATGATAGTGAAATCTGGCACAGCACATATGATACAACATAAAGCTAAATGTTCAAAGGCAGTGATGAGCAGATAAACTTGCTAATTTGCGCAGAACGTTTTTTCCCTAAATTATCAAAATTAATAACAGTAAGACTGAAAACGAGATCTTGATAATATAGTGCTTGAAATCCGATGCTAATCTTATAGGGGGAGAAAGGGTTCTTAGCTTTATACTGCCCAAAATTCCCGCGTCCATCGTTTGTTCCCCCCCCATCTTAAAATGGTTGCTAAACCCATACCGTTCCTCATCGATTTGCTAACTCGCAAATCAGACTGAAGCTTTACCATCGAACTATGGATGCACACCAATAGTAACACAACCAGGAAATTGTTTCCTAGGGAGTACGAGTCCCCAAGATATAATTTGATGGAGAATGCTTCCGGCGTTCTCCAAAATTCATCCTTGATCTATAAAATGCTTTCCGGGGAGGTGTAAGCGCCTTTGTCCCCCTTGTCTGGGCCTCTGCACACTACATACAAATGGATTTTAAGGTGAGTTCAGCCATCAAAAGGTAGTTTATCTAATCCTCTAAAAAGAAGTCAAGTTCACAAAGTGACGCCCGTGTGAGATGTTACCTTGTGATGACTGGCTGAGTCGACGGGGTCCGTTCTGGAAGAGTTCAGGTGGATTCAATGAATTGGATTTCCGGTTGATTCAGCCAGAATCAGCTGCATGCATGCTGAACCGCGGGGGATACAGTGGAATCTGCTGGGTTCCAGACGTGTCCGAGTGGGCCCGGTGGGGATCCGTCGGCTCCGATCCGGCCCCGCGCTCCCTGGTAGAGTCCAGTTTGGTTGGTTTGGTAGAGTCCGGGTCCAGTCTGATCTAGTGATACCCGATGGTCCGGTGATACCCGATGATCCAGTGATACCCGATGGGATGCACTGGACCCCGGTGCTGTTCTGCGAAGTCCAATGCGACCTAGTAACAACCAGTGCGACCCAGTTGTGTCTCACTGGATTCTACCAGTGGACTCTCCCTTTAAATATTTGCATGGGAACAGTTTTTGTTTCATCGATCCAAGACGCCCGTCCGCTGACTCCTTGGTCCTGACAAAGCTCATGCTATTATTAGACTCTCGTGGTCGCGTGGGAACCATGAGAGTAGTGAGAAAACCACCAACATAACTGCGAACCGGTGGGAGCATGACCTCCACAACTTGTGAAGGGGTACAAAGAACATCGAGGAGACATCGATTGGATGAGAGATGGGGCACATTGGATTCGGGGCTGCCAACGTGTGTCAGCCAAGCATGACCTATGTTATGTTATGCAGCTCACGTGCCGCATCACTTAATCACTAGGATGGACTCCACCACAGCGGGGGGCATTCGGTGACGCATCTACTCTTTCGTCAAGTTTGGGGATTGTATCCACAGTCATTGTCTGGCTTATGATCCACTGTTTATGCATGAACAGCGTGTGTGGCAGTTATATATAGTGGAAAAGCTTCTTCCACTGTTTATGCATGAACAGCGTATGTGGCAGTTATATATAGTGGAAAAGCTTCTTGATGTGCAGCTCTTTCTTCGCTCTGTCAAATGCGCCAGTAAATGGAAGCGTTTTTTTATATTAAATACGCATGTGGATCGATGCAGTTATTCAAGGCCACACCGCCGTTATATTGTCAAGCATGACATCACATTTACGACCTCTGATTGGCTGAAGGCCGCGTTAGTAATATTGACAGCCACGCTGTCAACTTGGTCCGAACGCTGTTTATGTTTTATGTGACCTGTGCAGACAGCCGTTTCCGCCATGTTGATCATGTGCATCACCCAATCAGCCGCCATAGGTCCGTCCGTTTCTAATGGTGTAAAAAGCTACCGATCCAAAGAGCATCATTATTCTGTTCTATTCGAAGCGTGATTGGTCAGTTCTTGTAGGCAGGTATGACGCAGTACCTACATGTCCTGGCGCGACGGTCCGCTGGCCGGAAGCCGTTGCTCGCTTCCGCCCGACCTGGAAAGTCACTTTTGGGCTTTATGGCGCATCGACGCCGGATGGTCACGATACGGGATGATACACGGGATTTTTATCGAAGCTTAAGGATTGGTGGCTAACTCAGCCACTACAGGTCCCGCCCACCCTTAGAAACGGAGAATACACAAGATCAAACAATATTTATTGTAACATTTTCACCACGAAAAACCATACATTTCCGGCGTGCGAAGATCCCCGAGAGCGACCTTTGCTCCGTCATACTTTCCTTTGGTCAGGTCCCCTTAAGAAGATCCTAGCTGCGTCCCTGCCAATGGAGGTACCTTAAGTTATAGCCTCCCTGGTATTGACATACAATTACCGCAAAACGCGCACAGTCCAGTCCAGTCAATCTACACGCCCAGTGTCACATGAAATCCGGAAGATCCGAAAATGGACATGCGAAGTTTCTTCCATAAGACAGGATTCGTGTAATTGAATGCTGCACACTAAACATCAAAATTGAAAACATCAAAGTTGTGGCATGAAGCGCTCATGGACGCAAATCTCCGACATCTGAGCACGCATCACTCAATAGGGAATTGAGTGAAAATGTTTGCTTTAACCCTCCTCTTTTTCACTGGGTAAGAATTCCTCCCGATATCTACCTAGCTTCATGTGCATTGAAATGTCACCTGTGAAAATCCGTGGGAAGGAATACGGCATTCATTGGATATCTCTGTTCGAACTTGGGAAAGGGGACCCAGGATGTATTTTACGTTCAGAATATCCGGCGTACCCCATGCGCCTAATGTTCAGCTTTTTGGCAGGGCATGCTCAGCTACCTGCCCCACTCCACACTAAGAGTGATTACCCCCGCCAATGGCTCAGAAACTGTCCGAAGTTGGGAAGGGCGCGGGGACAAGACCAATTCTAAAGTCGACTCTTCCCATGCAACGCCCATGGGGACAATGCTAAGCTCGCTCAATGTTTGCGGGAGGACACCCTTTCCCGTCTCCCC